>NQII01008192.1:17663-76055 GCA_002778355.1 Clitarchus hookeri
AATCCTCCCCAACACAATTTCATGCCCTTTAAATGTATGTTTGTGAATGTTAGAGATCGTTATCTAGAAATACTTTCCATTGAATCGATAATAATTTGTAACTACAGATATTTCTAGCTTGTTAGCTTAAACACAGTATGGATGAAACCAGGATAATCGTTTATCCACTAGTTCACAAAGTCTAGGTATTACAAATCTCATTAGTCTATGTGCACACCCTAAAATTTTGGCGGAAATTAGAGATATGAATTCTTTACAGATTCGCATTAAGTTCCCGACACCAAAGAAGTGGGTAACCCATCGAACTGCATCTCGTAATTTCTGTTTTTTTTTTTCGTAATGCATGGCAAGTTGAGCTCTTGCATTTAGAGCAACGTTTTTGAGGTATTACGCCGTCCCCTATACTCAACGGTGCTTGTATCACAATCCTGCAAACCTCTCCAATATTAGAGCGATCCTATGTAGTGTGACTTATGGGCAATGTTTGCATATCACATTTTTGGTAGACCGTTACCCAGCACTTGCGTCGGGGTTTTCACTGTAGCCGAGTATCCACACGGTGTAGTTATAATTTGAAAAATACTTTTCTCAGATTTTTTTAAAATTTCCTATTACTTATGAAGTTTACCGCTTGCGATTTATTATTTCTGAGGCCATCATGGCATTTCGTTTGGACATCCATAATCTGGGTTGCAAATCCAGGTGCATGGCGGATACGTATGCTGTTTATAGCTGAGGTGTGGGTTTACTGTGTAAGTTGACACACGGATCGCCAAAGGCCATTATTGCGGGGGCGATAATCCTTCCAACGTAAATAAAGATGAAGAAATTTAGTGCTTAATCTTTAAAAATCAAAACAATGTAGCCACACAGCTGGAGGCAAAAGAATTTCCCTTGAATGATGGGCAGAAAACTTGAATATTTAAAGATGTATATGTCTAAGTGGATGTCATTTATCATGGCCTCATTGATCGAGATGCTGACGTATTAGAAATGGCCACACGAAATATATCTGTCTCTACCATTGGCAAAGCCGCTATAAAAATATTTTAAAGGCCTTTCACAAAAATTAAATAAAATATTTTTTTTAACTTTTTGCATTTTTTTTATGCTGACGTAAATAGTGACGCATCTCGCGTCTCGAAAGATATTTTTCGTCAGAACTGAGGGCTAGCATCAATTGCTGGCGCCTTACGCAGAGAGCAGAATCAATACCTACTTATACGCCATAGCGCTGGAGAGGTATCAATAGATAAATGCACATATTCACATTTCTGCCAGTATATAATTTGGATAGCTTTTAGAAACCATCATCTCGTACACAGGTGCCTTATTTTAGTGAATCCGTAGCTGTAAGTATTTCGAAGAGCCTCCAATCAATTATTTTATTTTTGAAATATTTTCTTTTTACACTTTTACCAACATACGTTACGTCATGAAGAAGGGTATGTACTAACATTTGTAACATGACAATATACTCATTAGGAGCTTACCTAAGCTGTCGCCAAAAACTCAGAAAAAAAAATAATGAAAGGAGAAACAAATCCATCAATCATAAGACTGCGCCAGTAATTCAGATACAAAGCAATCTGTGTACAAGTCAGTAAATGGTTTTTTTCTACTGTGTATTCTATTTGTGGTTTTAAAAAAATCTGTTTCATTAGTACCCTAAAACTAAATTACAGGTTATTTTATTTTACAAAGCGTACTTTTGTAGAGAAAATCGGAATAACTAGGCTAGTGTCAGTGTTATAATAAAATGTTAATTTGTGGTTATCATTAAAATTGTGGGCTTTCTCACGCATATGAATGTCTGTGTTTATACTAGCACTGTATATCAAACCTCTTTCCCTCACTTTTAGTTAGGACAGAACGAATTTAGGCTTCACTAATATTGTCGATATTCGATACTCAATATCAGGATCAGGGGGCCGTGATGGCAGTGTGGGTAGCTCTCCGATCTCCGTGGAAGTAAATGGGGATTAGATTCCTTGCAGACACACGCCCGGTTACCATAATTGGGAGAATTGGCAGACGTTACCCCGTGGCTTTTCTCTGAGTACTCCCCTTTCTCCGGCGTATGCATTCCACCGTTGCTCCATCTCCATCTCAACAGCCGTCATGGTCGCTAAAGACTTACTGGTCAACCGTTTTTCAAATCTATCAACTCAAATTAGTATAATTTCACTCCTATGTCTTCAACGCTCGCGTTATAAAACATTCTGGATATAGATCCTTCGGACCCATAAATACCCGATGTTACATTCGCTCTCGGCTTTTGACATTTGCTTATTAATATCAATCTTTTGGTAATAATACAATTCAATTTTCGACGTACATACCTTAGGGTATGAGAAGCATGATGACGTCACAGGAAGTGTTGTAAAGTGGTCGCCATTTTGATCCATGCTTGTCTACACACGCCTCTCACTCGTCGACATGTAGTTGTGGAAACTACCATTTTTCTCACCTCCTGCACAGTGGCGATTAGCAGTTTCAGACGCCCTCCTTAATGCACAACCAGCAGTGTTCCCCTCTATTACAGTTTCTGCACCGAATATCTAATGGACGACTTTGCAGGTGGTTCCCGGCCCCCAAATTGTGCAAATAAATTATCGCTAGCCCTTCTTCATGGACTCCGTTCGCCAATACGTGCGGACGATAAACACGCCCTGCTCGGCTGAGTACCGACTCATAGTATACCCGAACAAACACTAATCACTGCCAGGAGCGCCACAACAGCAGCAGGGACAAGCACTCAAGACTAAGCGCGCAAGTCGCGTGTATAAGCGGCGCTTAGCCGGATCATCCGGACGCGCGCGCATGCACGCGCAAGCCCTAGAGAGACTGTGGCGCCACCTATAAATGACGTCACCGTGCTGCTCATACGTCGAGATATGGCTGTAGCACATTTAATTACATAATACCATAGACCAGGCAAAAAAAAAAAAATCAAGAGTTCAAATTTGTTTTAGATCATATCCTGTGACCTCTTCAATGTTTGTATTTGTAACACCCCCGATTTCCCAACTTCCTTAGCAAGAGGATCTACTAATAATTTTCGAATCTCTCTTCCGGGAAGAGAACATACAGGTGTTACGCATTTGATGCCTCCCAGCATGACGTGTAAAGTTTTTAAACCGTTGATTGTGGCCACATTGAGATCGACATTCTCGACAACAGTGTCATGGCTGCCAAGTATTCGGTATACAATAAATGGTTTGTCACCAGAGTACGAAGAAGAAATGAAGAAATCGAACAATTAGGACAGAGACTTTACAATGACTACGCTATTTTTTATGTAATTTTCGGTTCATATGCTTGAATAATCACCTATATTGCTATAAGTATAAAAGTTAAGGTAACCAGAAACTTTTTTTCCCCCATTAAGAACCTATATAATACCGAATTTTTAGAAATCATGCAAACTTGACTCCTAGCGCCTCAACAGCTGACATAAAAAAAAGCACAAAACCATTCTTGTACAACATTTTGCATAGCTTAATGTATTTTATTACATTATTTTCCGATAAACCTTAGAGTTTCTGAAATTTTTTGCGAAAAAATGAGGGAAAAGTACTTTTAAATGGCTTTTTCTTATCCCGCTCACCCCCCCCCCCCNCAGCAATGGGAACTTCAAGTACGATATAAAGGACGTTAAGATGAACATTTGTTTGCGTCCTTTGTACCAACGGATGAACTAATAGGTGCACATAGGTTGACGAAATCTAGGTACATTGTTAACTGCGACCTATAACTTACCTGTGCAGAGAATAACATTTCTCATACTTGTGTTTCAACAAATTGACACTTGTTTTCGAAAAATGTAATGTTGTATTTAAAATAACTTATGAATTTTATTATATACCGGTATATTATTTTCTGTGCTTATTATTTGCATGTAGGCCACTTGAACATCGTTAAAACGCAGTTTATTAAATTTCCAGAAGAGAATGAGGAAGTAGAACACGGGAAGAGTTTACGTAAAGTTGGAAGAAGGGCCAACAGCGAGTGGAACAGCCTGTACTTCGCAGTGCCACGTTCCTCATCGCTCGGCGCGGTCGCTGATGAATTGCGCGGAGGCCCCGCGCCCCTGCAGCGCGGGCTGACTTGGCGGCTGCGACCCGCAGTCCCGCCGCGGGGATGATGAATGAACGCAGGTAATGGACCAGTTGCGGAATGAGAAGTGGCAGGCGGAACTCGGGGGGAAGCCTTGCACACGCTGTCGCCCTCGTCCGCCGCGCATTTCTCACCCTCCCACGGCCGGTGGCCGACCGTGCGGGTTAAGACGTCCGAGGCATTCGTCTAGCGTTCTGGCTCAAGGAGCTAGCCTGTTTATGACCCAACATCATCTTGAAAATATGCACACGTCGCAAAAAATAATTTCATCGGTAATTTATTTTCTGCGAATTGAACCTTCAGACCCGTTTTAATCAATGTTTTCAGATGTGGTTAGATTACTCGCCTTCGACCTAGGCAAACCGTGATTGATTCGCGGTGGGGTCGCCTCCGGATTTTCGCGTTTGGGAAGCGTGCCGGACGATGCCACCACTGGGCGGGTTTTCTCGAGGATATCCCGTTTCCCCTGCCCCTGCATTCCGGCGCTGCTACACACTCACCTCTCTTCACCCTCATCGGCTCTCAGACCTCGATGTTAAAGAGACGCTCAAATTTCTCCACCCCTCACGTAGTGCATTCATTAAGTTCGTGGAAGCCGTGATGCGTGGCTGCCTACACCCGGGGTGTCAGTCCGCGAACTTATGGAACGTCGTCGTGGTGCGTAGCTGCCTAAACTCGAGCCGTCAATCAATGTTATGCGTCCGGTATTTTAAACCGACGCATCACTTGTTTCGTTATCGCGACCATTAATGGTTTTTAAGCTTTGTGTTCGGCTACAGAAATAATAACCGTTCAAAACCTAGAGCAGTATCGCGGTTTACAAATCAGTTAACCGCAGGGAAGATCATTGGACATTAAGCTTCGCAGTGTTGAGTACTACCACTAGGTCTAAATGGACGAAATATTTTATGAAATGTACTATACTTTACCAATTCCAGGGAGGCGGCAGATATTTATTTTGTCAATGACTAAGTCACAGCCATTGGCTGGCTAGTCGCTTCACAATATGGTTGTGGCATAAAATATTCTGCTATTCGAAGGTAAAGCACATTATACTGTTAGAAGCGTTGGTTAATGCTTTACAGTTTTAAAATCAATCCTTTATGCGCATGAAATAGTAGGTATATGCACTTGTAGCTGAAAAATAGATTTGTTTTGTTCTGGGGTAAAAACGAACCTTGTAACCTGTGTTGTACAAAATGGTGGACGTGGTGCTTGAGGGTAAAGTGTCGCCAAAAGTAAAAAAATTATATAAAAAATTACGTGTACAGATTACAGAGGAAAGAGTCATTATCCCTATATTTAACGCCTACTGTAAATAATTAAGTGCATTACAAATGTGTTCCTAAATTACACATTTTTCTAACAATACGAAAGTGAAGGAGGCAGGATTCTGTCAGCTATTGCTCATGACGAATGCGTTGGTGGGTGGCAACAGAACCAGTATCTCCAAGTGGCGAACAGGCGGAGTAATACGCGCGACTACTTTTGAGTGAGTCGAGCAGAACAATATAGCATACAAACACCTCGGAATTGGATCGGAAAGGGCTTGTTAACGTCTCCCGGTGTTATGCCTAAAGACTTATTAGGGGACGGCTTACAAACTAACTTAAGACCTAACTTAAACTAACACCCATGCTTTACCTGGGATTCGAATCCAAAACCTCTTGCACTGCAGACCGGCGGCGCACCAACCGACTGCGCCCAGGGAGGTTAGCACTGTGCAATTTATGGTTTAAAATTTTAATGTGGTATTTTCATTTATTATTTACAGACAGTTTAATTGCATATGTCGTAAGGTGTTGGAAGAAAAATATGTATCTACTGCCAACGTGCAGCTATACAATAATTACCTTGTAGCTATGTGCTAGAAAATTTTTAGTTTAATAAAATTATTTTTTAATCTTTTGCATTAGCCCCTTACTAAATAAACTGATAAAAGCAAGCAAGCAAAAAATCATAACAATTCAATTTTTAGTCTTCTGGGTTTGAGCTGGGTTTGAGCGTGTTTGAGCCACGTCGAGGATTTTATCTCCAATGTTTCGGCCGTCGTTGCCGCTGCCATCATCAGGGAACAATACCTGACAAATTGAGGGCAGTTTTTTTTCTGGCGAGCTCCCAAATCCCGCTACGCCAGTGGGAGCCCCTTCGCAGTTCTGTGAGCTCTCCGTCATGCATGTTTAGTAGCTAAGATGGTTGGAGAATGGGATGCGTCTCAGGGCAAGCCTTTTACGCCTTAGGTCGGGTTTATTATGTTAAAAGAGACGCATGCATCGCGGTCATAGCAGGGCTGCCTGGTGCCATGGCCGCAATTGTAGCAATGGACACTCCCCGAAGGAAGAAGGGTCTAGGTGGAAGGGCACAGCAAACCAGGCAAAGCGGAGAGGGCCTGGAAAAATCTGTGATATAGTCACGGAAGATAAATCTATATTCCTTTGACTGGATTTGGGCTGGAGAAAGTAGGGTAAGTTGTTAGTTAGCGAAGATAGACTTGTGTGGGTTTGGTGCGGGGAGATATGAAATGAGTGCCCTGCTGGTATGTAACCAGGGTCGCGTGGTGGTGGGGGACAGAACTGAGCCACCCACCCAACAGACGCCAGTCATCTCTCTGTAACACAGAAACAAGTGTTAGTGTGTTAAATAAAGTGATAAGAAGGGAAAAATAATAGCTACGGGTAATTTTACCATCACCTTGCCTGCGACATCACTTGTAGCTGATTGTAGTGATGTGTGTGTTTAAGTGAGTATGTTAGTGTAGGTGTGCCTCCACATAGCTCCCACCAGCTGCTGCAGGACTAAACATACAGACATCTGTCGGATGAGAGAGGCGTTTCGGCGCAGGTGTTGGTCTTCTTATATCTGACTTATCAGAAATTACTTAATATATTTCCGCCAGTTTATTAATATGTTCTTTTAATATTGAGACATTCTGTGATATCACAGGCCTGCGATGAAAAAAATACAAGGGAATTTTGGTGCAAATTTAAACATAAATAATGAAAAATGTCTGTCACGTCACGTTTTCTTGAAAAATGCATGTAACTTGGGTTTTTATGAACATTTATCATAAAAAACATTTCTTGGCGTGGGATTTTTTCCCTCCCTAGCGTCGCGCGCATCCTTATCTTGGTTCGCTGACCTCGCAGGAACGCTCACTAAGCGAGCGTAATCGGCAGTCATTTTCTAGTTGTTCGAGCTTAACGGTTGCTTTTCTCTGTGCGTTTCGTGAAACATGGCTTCGAGTTCGAGACGTTGTGAAAATTTGCCAGATTACTTTTGTTACATATGCGGCGAATACAGTGTTATTAAAAATCGCATGAGGAGCATTACATACTATATAAGACAACTTTATATTGCGTATTTCGGCATGAAACTCGGAGACCAGGGCAAATCGTGGGCTCTTCACAAAGTTTGTGTGCAGTGTCTCAATGATCTACGACTCTGGTTCAAAGGAAAGATGACTGCTTTACGATTTGGAATTCCTATGACATGGAGGGAGCCGACAAACTATTCTGACGATTGTTACTTTTGTTCCTGCCATGTCCGTGGTTATAACCGCAAAAATCAAAAGCTAATCTCTTATCCTGATAACATTCCATCGGCCGTACGCCCCGTCATGGACCTTATGTGCCAGTGTCTTTGCCTCCACCTGAATTGTCAGTCATCTCTTCAGAGTCTTCAGACTCGGAACATCCAGAAGTTCAAGGCTCCAATACCGAATATAAGCCCTCTGGAGGCGATTCATCTCAAACCTTCATTCATGTAGAACTTAATGATCTGTCTAGAGATCTGGGCCTTTCGAAAGAGGCAGCTGAATTGTTGAACTCCAGATTGAAAGAAAAAAACTTATTGGCCAAAGGAACCTCTTTTTATTGGTACAGGAATCGGGAAGAGGAATTTGTTAAGTACTTTGAGGAAGAGGAGAACCTGGTATATTGTTCTGATATTCCCGGATGGATGAGCAAATTTAATATCACCTTCTATAAAGATGAATGGAGGCCGTTTATAAATTCATCGAAAAGGAGCCTTAAAGCTGTCCTTCATCACTGAAGCCAGTATGCATCTGCAACAGTTGGACACTCGGTGCATTTAAAAGAATGCTATGAAAACCTGGCTCTCGTCCTCAACAAAATAAAATATGCCGACCACGGTTGGACAGTTTGCGGTGATTTGAAAGTTATCTCCATGCTTCTGGGTCAACAAGGTGGGTAAACAAAGTACCCATGTTTCATTTGTGAGTGGGACAGCCGTGATAAAACTCAACATTGGGTAAAAAAGAATGGCCTAAAAGACAAAATCTTGAACCAGGCACCAAGAATGTGATTCGGAACAGCTTAGTTGAGCCACAAAAAGTATTGTTACCCCCTCTGCATATTAAATTAGGTTTAATGAAGCAGTTTGTCAAGGCTATTGCAAAATATGGCGATTGTTTCAAATACCTGTGCAAAAAGTTTCCAGGTTTATCCGAAGCCAAGTTGAAAGAGGGAATCTTCGTTGGTCCAGATATCCGCAAGCTTATAAAGGATAAAGAATTTGAGACTCACCTGACAACAAAGGAAAAATACGCTTGAGTTGCCTTCAAAGATGTCGTCAGTAAATTTCTGGGTAACTACAAGGATCCTGACTATAAACGTATTGTAATGAATATGCTGGACAAATTTCAAGCGTTGGGTTGCTCCACGATTGTCAAAATATATTTCCTTCACTCACATGTGGACTTTTCCTCCGAAAATTTAGGAGCAGTCAGCGAAGAACAGGGTGAAAGGTTCCATCAAGACATCAAATATATGGAGCGTAAATATCAAGGAAAATGGGACAAGAACATGCTCGCCGACTACTGTTGGATTTTAACACGAGATAGGCCTGAGATTGGACATAAAAGAAGAACGCCAAAAATAAGTTTCAAAGGAAAAAGAGTACGGACTTAAATAGAAACTGTTTTTTTGTTTTGTTATGTTTTTTCTTAGTTTAAATTTGTTTCAATCTTTCATGTACACATACAATTTGCTCCTCTTCATCAATCGTCTATTTTATGTAAGTTACCTTAATAAAAACAAATTAAAATTGTATGTTGGTTTTTTTTTTCTAGAAACCCCACCATAATTATATGTAAAACGTCTAAACTCAATGGAACTTTCTGTTTTTCTCTCGACCAGAAGTGGGTCGTGCGATCTGGCAGATAGTACATGCAACATTGTTCGAGAGAATTCCTTTTCAAATAGGATTTTACCCAATATGTCGAAACCAGCACACCAAATAACATACAAATCAGCGAAAACGTATCTTGTATTTTTCAAAAACTTCAATTTCGCCGCCCTTAATATTTATTGATATTTAAATAGATAAAAAAATACTGGTTATGTTTTATTATAAATAATTTAACATAAGAAACGGGCCGGGGGGGATAGGTAAGTTTGTGTTTCTTTCTTTGATCTGTTGTTTATACTTTTTCTTCACCTTTGAATTTTGTGATAATAAATTAAGTTGTAGTGACACCTCTTCGCCACATGCACAAATATGTAGCGTTAACGGCGAAGCTATGCGAAGTATATATTTTCCAATCTCCTTTACCCAAATTTCTTTAGTGTGCTTATATAAGAATGCATGTTAGATCATGTGGGGCTTAATTTTTTCGTCGGCTGTTACACTTATGCGTATTTGATGCCCAGCGTACTGCATACAGCGAGGACTGAATACGTTAGTTTACACTCCCATGTAGCGTGCCTTATAAAATCTAAAATATTTTCTTACCGGTTNCGTTAACGGCGAAGCTATGCGAAGTATATATTTTCCAATCTCCTTTACCCAAATTTCTTTAGTGTGCTTATATAAAAATGCATGTTAGATCATATGGGGCTTAATTTTTTCGTCGGCTGTTACACTTATGCGTATTTGATGCCCAGCGTACTGCATGCAGCGAGGACTGAATACGTTAGTTTACACTCCCATGTAGCGTGCCTTATAAAATCTAAAATATTTTCTTACCGGTTNCAGCGAGGACTGAATACGTTAGTTTACACTCCCATGTAGCGTGCCTTATAAAATCTAAAATATTTTCTTACCGGTTGCTGAGTTATTGATGATAGTGACAAACATAATCAGTTCTAACCTGGTTCAATATATTTTTGATTTAAACAATGGTCAAAAGAACCATTTGAGTGCAGCCCTATGTCATGATACTTTCGAGAACACTCACTTTTATAACGGTAAACTAAACGAGGGTTGGCTTACACTCAAAAATTATATAGATGTACTATTTAGAACGGCTTTTACTGCATTTTTACGTTTAAACCGGTATTCGAACAATTGACCAAAGTTAAGGTAGACTGATTTTCGTCTGCTGTGTTTGTCGCTGACATCGATTTATCCATCTCCAGTTCAAATGTCGCAGTCACGCGATCAACAGAGATTAACGTGTTTTTGCTCGCATTTGAATTTTCAACAGACCCGTTGTTTTGCAAGAATAAAATACTTTGACCAACTCGAATATAATCTAGCTACATCTAGACAGTGCTCTCGGCAGAAAACCAGTCCAATGTTTGAACATGGAAAGTAGCGACTGCACAGATTGCATACGAACTCTACATGATATTCACTCTACGATTTGATTGAGAAACCTCTCTGATCGTAGGCAAGTAAGGTCTTGGTGACCACGTCTACGTACATTGCCAAGAGTCCAGCTTCGGATCGACGCGCATCTCTGACATTCGCAACGGAGTTTACTGGGAGGCCGGTTTACGTGTGAAGAGTCATGTGTCGGAACCCAGAACAATGCATGGGTACGTTTATCGTTTGTAAGAATTATATATATATATATATCGTCTTTAAAAGCCACCCCTCGTATTAACGTATGTGAATGAAACCAAGGAGCTTCAGTAACAATGTGTTAAGTTGAGGAGTCTCCGAAACCTCAGGACCCGTCACAACTTCCCTCCCAGCCTCCGCCTGCATACCTCTCGCACTATCAAGGAAGTGGAAGGGATGGGGAGCGCTAATCAACAAGAACCTTTTAAACACAGAGTGATTTAATAGTTACTATAATGCTTCCTAGAGAGGGTAGTTGTACACACATCGTCATATCAACCATTTTGTCTCCTATTTTTAAATTTGGCCACACGTTCTCTTTTATACCCTTTTGACCTTTTCCATTTACGTATATATAATATTGGTTTCGAAAAAAATCTTAGCTTATTTATTGAATTTAAGATACCATACAACATAATTAAAACATTGATTAATTCTTTAAAACAATTCTATGGAACACATACCATTTAAAAGCGCAACAATATCTCAAGATCTTATGAAGGTCACCGAGGCCTTTTGTCTTATAATCAAAGGGGGTCCCCTACCACAATTCAAAATATTCACATTAACCTTACACAGTCACCATTTTCAAAACATACCAACAGCATCAGATCCGAGGGTATTGCCCTCACCAATACACCCACAGGGTGCAGGTAATGCTCATGCACATTCACAATAATTCACAGCCGCACAAGCAAACTCAATCATGCTCTTCAATTATCCCAGCGTCCCTGATCACCAACTAATTCCAACCTCCCCGCAAGTCTGTCTCGAGAAGGTCGGATTCGAGACTTAAAGTCCCGCAGTACTTCCTCAACAAACTAAGTCCAGCATTCGCTCCAACCTCCGTAGCTAGTAGTGATAATCCTTGCGCATCCGCCTCCACGCCAACACACGTGATGGAGCAACACTCCGTCACAAAGTTTACAACAGTTATGTTAACCTAAATTGTTCTGCCAACAAAATGTTNGGTCGGATTCGAGACTTAAAGTCCCGCAGTACTTCCTCAACAAACTAAGTCCAGCATTCGCTCCAACCTCCGTAGTTCGTAGTGATAATCCTTGCGCATCCGCCTCCACGCCAACGCACGTGATGGAGCAACACTCCGTCACAAAGTTTACAACAGTTATGTTAACCTAAATTGTTCTGCCAACAAAATGTTNCACGTGATGGAGCAACACTCCGTCACAAAGTTTACAACAGTTATGTTAACCTAAATTGTTCTGCCAACAAAATGTTCCATAACGTATTAGAAAATATTTTTTAAATAGTAAAAAAAAAAAAAAAAATGAAGAAAATCTGTTATGCCGTCAATATCACAGTGAACTCAGAGTAATATTCTATAATTTCTGGTTTGCGGCTGAGTCTAATTAATAACTTCAAACTACAATAAATATGTGAAATTTTGCACCACTTTCGTCAAGTTGGCAGCGTTGTGGCCATGAGTGCCTACAGTGCAGACGCTCAAAATTAAACCACAGTATAGCGATGGTCCACTTACCACAGTACCACTTACTAGCAATGGAAAGGTACTCGCAGTGAGTGAAATTTCGAAATATTAAATCCATTTTATAATTTGAACTACTTTATACATTTTGATAGGGTTAGCTTTATTGACACTGAATTATAAAAGCTGGAAAGTACCATACACAGCGGTAGTTAATACAGTCCATAGTTTTCTTTTTAAAGTTGCTCACGTTTGGTATAAAGTAAAGGATATAAAAAAAAATTAATAAATGTGCCAGATTAATTGTTTTACAAATAACAAAAAATAAGTATATCTATAAGTCTATGATATTGCAATACATATATCGGAAAATAAAATGTTTAACAAAAATTTACAACAGGAGTTTCAAATATAATAAAATGTGGTTAAAAAAATAAAAAAATNGAAAATAAAATGTTTAACAAAAATTTACAACAGGAGTTTCAAATATAATAAAATGTGGTTAAAAAAATAAAAAAATTAAAATTTTTATAGGCTTAAAATAATAAATTTTATGACCTTTCAAAACATTTATTTTTGCATATGTTTTGATTTTGTGATCGATACGCTATAAATCGAAAAAAAAAACACTAATTTTAATTTGTTAATTCAAATACAACGTTAAAAAAACTCGGAGTAAACTATATTAAGTATTNGAAAATAAAATGTTTAACAAAAATTTACAACAGGAGTTTCAAATATAATAAAATGTGGTTAAAAAAATAAAAAAAATTAAAATTTTTATAGGCTTAAAATAATAAATTTTATGACCTTTCAAAACATTTATTTTTGCATATGTTTTGATTTTGTGATCGATACGCTATAAATCGAAAAAAAAACACTAATTTTAATTTGTTAATTCAAATACAACGTTAAAAAAACTCGGAGTAAACTATATTAAGTATTTGTAATTCTGTTCTCGATTTTATGTTTCAGGAATTTGTGCACTGCGAGACCTTCCCGTAGCCCTTAATGGTCTTGAACAGACGTTGTGGCGGCCCACGAAAGAACAGCAACGTTTTGTCACCCGTGTTTCAAGCAGAGAATGTGTCAACCTCACAGAAATTCGTCAACGATTGGATACGCAGTACGGCATCGCTTACTCGTCACTGCAGCAAGTGTACGATTGGAGCAGGATGTTCCGAGAAAGGTGCGCGCGTAGTCGCCTTCAGAGCGACCGGAGCTCTAGTCATCGTGCCGAGACGAAGCAGAGTCCCAGGTGGTCAAGACCAGGTGCAGCGTGGGCGATCGCCGAGTCGTAGCAGGATCAGTGGCGGACTGACCACGATCCACCCCCGACCCACGAGATCCCATTGCTGGGGTCCGTCAACCGCGCTTGCCACGTCTAAGGACGTTCCTCTCCTCTCCTCTCCGCTGCCNACAGACGTTGTGGCGGCCCACGAAAGAACAGCAACGTTTTGTCACCCGTGTTTCAAGCAGAGAATGTGTCAACCTTACTGAAATTCGTCAACGATTGGATACGCAGTACGGCATCGCTTACTCGTCACTGCAGCAAGTGTACGATTGGAGCAGGATGTTCCGAGAAAGGTGCGCGCGTAGTCGCCTTCAGAGAGACCGGAGCTCTAGTCATCGTGCCGAGACGAAGCAGAGTCCCAGGTGGTCAAGACCAGGTGCAGCGTGGGCGATCGCCGAGTCGTAGCAGGATCAGTGGCGGACTGACCACGATCCACCCCCGACCCGCGAGATCCCATTGCTGGGGTCCGTCAACCGCGCTTGCCACGTCTAAGGACGTTCCTCTCCTCTCCTCTCCGCTGCCGGCCGTGTAAACCTGCGCCCCCTTGGCCCTGTTGAACGAGCTGCCTTAAGGGGGAAGTACCCTTGCCATCTTGGATTTACGTATTTTCCTCCATAACTTAATTTTCAGAGTAAATATTCAAAATCTAAACTTGTCAAGGCATAGGGAACATTTTAACAGTTATTTAGAAATCCCACTCATTATTCTTACATGATTAGTTTCACATCTCTAACCGTAATCAAACATTTCCTAATTATTTAATAATTTCAATCCCACATCGAAAAATACAGGTGTAATTGAAACCCTACAAATTTCCAAAAACTCGTTAAGTAGTCCTCTATGTCATGTCTATCTTTGATTTTTTATTTCTGGTCATACATTTTCATTACAAAGATTTGTAAGAAAATTCGAAGATGGAGTGGATACTACCCCCTTAAAGAAACACAAAGTTGCAAGTATCTCCACGGTTGCTTCACATTTTTCTGAAGCTCTGCTAAAGTTCTTCTACTTTCGGGATATTTCTCCGCCTGACGATAACTAAACTTAACCGGGTCAAGGTTAATTCCACTCAGGTGAGGAACAAAACGAGTTTTCTAATGGCAGAGTTTGGCATAGGAAAAATTTCCGCTGCTAGGTTAGCGCTAGTGTTCCAAAGAGGTCACTTTTAATTACAATTTTAAGCTACGTGAATAATAAAAGATAATGATTTCACTCAGTTAAGTAGATATTTTACATTTGATTTATGATAATTGGAATTATTTGGTTTTCTAACGTAGAAAATAGAAAAAATCCGGTACGCATGCGACACTAACGTTTACCTAGTGGCGAAAAATTTTAGTTACCAAACTAAAAGCATTATTGAGATTCCCAACCTGAGTAGAATAAAACTTTACTAGCTCTACAAAATTACACCAACGCTATTGTGAACCGCATTCGTGGTCATTTAATGTAATAATATTTTTTATAATAATTTCATTATAATAGGTATTGCCATCACACCTATTTTCTCACGTTTTGGTTCAAATTAATTATAAATGAAATATTATAATTTATAGATAAAATATAAAATAAGTTCAATTTAACTAAAAATAAGATGCTTTTATTTTAACACAAGTACAAATCTTTTGTGATACATGTCATATTTAAGAAACCACCAAACATGTAATAAAGGGGGTAATTTTTCAAAGGTATGGTTAAAAAAAAAAGTGCAAAGAAACCGTGTCCTACAGCTTGCTTTATAATCCGTTGGCGCAAACCATAGAACCCGTCGAAAAAATCCAGTACACAAAACAATTGCTGCGGTGAGTTTCTGAGGCTCATGGAATCTGTTTGAGGTTGACACACGTCTTCAAACAACGCCCTCTTAAGGGGCCTGCCTGGCTGGCTGGCGCTCGAACTGAGCTGCAGAGTGTTAGAAATGCATGGTATTTTGACGAAACTTTTAAATATACCTCCAGTATGTTTACCTACGAATATACTTAATATCCAATACGAGGAAGGAATGGTACTTTAAAGTTACCAAGCACGCTGTAAATATTACTTTGAAGCCCTCTAATACGTATAGTAAAAAAAAAAAGGAATTTTCAGACTGCCAGCCACAAGTCGAACTGCGATATGAGTCTGTATTGGACTTTGCTACAAACTTTTAATCAATAAAATGATAGGGTCACCAGTGAAAGTCCCATAGGTACACGCAGTACCACGAGAACACCACACGCCAGTTCAGAGTCCTGCGCGTGCGAGGAAAACGATGCAGACAGACGGGCCTCTTAATTATTACTAAGAGTAGTACACACAAATCCCCATAAATGAAATTAATATAGGGAGCTTAACTCATGGGGCGAGAGGGTGAAGTGAAAATAATATGGAGCACCCAGAAACGCCATCCGTTACGCTTCTCACTTTAATTATCGGACGTGATTTCACACTGAATCAAACGCGGATCAGTTTCCTGTAAATGTTATTTAGCCCATTCTGAATATTTTTTTTTACTGTGATAGTGTAAATAATTAAATGTAAAATAGTGGTAGTCCTGGTGTACAAGATGTGGCTGTTAAATAACAGCCCTGGGCTTCTCTGAGTTTGTACACTTTTTCGGGAGCGAAGCGAACGCAAGAGCTGCTGTAACTGATGCTTCCGTAGTAAACCATCCGTGGCCCATCTTTCCGTGTGGTTTAATTAACCTCCGTGCCTTGGTGAAAGAGTAAGTTGTATTGTGAAGCTGGGAACATTGTCAGTGTAAAATTCGAGTAACATAAACCAGAAATTTCATACGAATTGGAAAAAAAATTCTGACAGAATATTTGCAAATGTGCATGACGATAACAATGTGTTGCTTACCGAGTTGTTTAAATGGCACGATTTAATGAAGGTCGGGAGAAATTGGAAGGTGTTAAATGTCCGGATTACCCTGCGACTTCAGAAACTGATAACGTTCGAATCATAAATTACAAGTATTGCAATTTAGGTACTGACTAAACTGAGCGAACGAATGAAGAATAAAAGGTAGTTAGGTGGGGCTTAACGTCTCGTCGACAGCGAGGTCATTACAGTATAAGCAAGTTGCCCAGAGAAGTTGGAGAGCGGGGAATAAAACGGCGATGACCTAATGAACCATCTCAGCATTAGAATTGGTATGGGGGGGGTGGTGGTTAGGCCATTCGCCTCCCACCTAGACGAACCGGGCTTGATTCCCGGCGGGGCCATTCTCAGACTTTCTCATTGAGAATCGTGCCAGACGATGCCACTGGTCGGTGGGTTTTCTCGGGGATCTCCCGTTTTCCCCACCCTTGCATTCCGGCGCTGCTCCCTTCTCACCTCGTTTCACCTTCAACGGCACTTAAGATCTCGATGTTAAGAGCCGTCTAAATCTCTCCACTCCATTCTACTCGCATGGAGTCATTTTGGAAACCATGGAAAACTGAAACCAGGTTGGCCAGGCCAGGATTAGAATCCAGGACCTCCCGGATGCGTGTCCGAAGGCTTGCCGCTGTGTCACCTAGCTCGGTGTGACGAAGAAAAGATCGGATCTTAGGAAGATCTCAAGGATTCTGCATCTCAGTGAAGCAGTCTGTAGGGGAATAACGTATACCTGTGCTGGAGCATCCCCTGTATTCTCCTTGTTCTGTCACTGTGTGACTTCTCCAGGTACCCTAAAGTGTCAAATGCATTGAAAGAACACATTGATGAAGATACATAATAAAAAACGACAGGCCGCACCGGCTTGGACAGTAGATGAGATACATGTAAGAGTACAATGGTGCATAGATACGAATTAGAATAGACAGTAATATTTTGACAGTAAACCATACCTGTTACTTCATAAGCACACTTCGTATGTCAGATGGATTGTATGTATCCCATAGTACATAATTATTTGTTGTAAATTTCTGAATGGTGTAAAGGCGTGTAGGTGCTACAAAATGCAGCGACAGTGAATTCATTCGTATTTTTAAATATAATTTCCAACTTCTGTTTTGGTACAAGTAATTTTTTGTCTTCAGGGTATTTTTCTGCACTCGTTGAATTCCATAAAGATACGATTCGATTTTTATGACTATTTTTTCCTTACCATCAGATTTTTTTAAAATTTATTTGCGTGTGGCGAGGTATACGGGGCCATTCATTGCCTGTCAAAATTTTGGTTTTTGAGTCCATATTTTCTGTAAATGCACATTGTGATTAATCTCAAAATCTCAATAACACACTACACTCGTTTTTTTTAAACAACACAAACAACTAATAATGCTGTATAAGATACCTGTAACCATGTCTTGACTTAAANTACACTCGTTTTTTTTAAACAACACAAACAACTAATAATGCTGTATAAGATACCTGTAACCATGTCTTGACTTAATTGGGAAAATACATCATGTGATTTACTAGGTATTTAATATTACAGGAGTCCTAATGACACGTCATCGTTAAGGCTTCACGCTTATGAGACGAGAATGTCGGAGCTGCCAACCCGTACCGCAGCATGGTACTGTACAATGAGTTTGCTTCTTGTTTTTCCGCGTAATAATAAAGTTTTTTTTTCTGCACGAAACTGAGAGAAAAGGAAATTTAAATAAATATGCCTCTAATGTAGTACAGTTTTTTTTTCNTACACTCGTTTTTTTTAAACAACACAAACAACTAATAATGCTGTATAAGATACCTGTAACCATGTCTTGACTTAAATGGGAAAATACATCATGTGATTTACTAGGTATTTAATATTACAGGAGTCCTAATGACACGTCATCGTTAAGGCTTCACGCTTATGAGACGAGAACGTCGGAGCTGCCAACCCGTATCGCAGCATGGTACTGTACAATGAGTTTGCTTCTTGTTTTTCCGCGTAATAATAAAGTTTTTTTTTTTCTGCACGAAACTGAGAGAAAAGGAAATTTAAATAAATATGCCTCTAATGTAGTACAGTTTTTTTTTCNTTTTTTTTTCTGCACGAAACTGAGAGAAAAGGAAATTTAAATAAATATGCCTCTAATGTAGTACAGTTTTTTTTTCACTAAATATAAATCAAAATGTTTTCAAGGTGTCGCGTGCTGGTTTAGGGATTATAACACGACATTGGCTCACATCCATCACCCCCTCACACCACCCCCGCCTCGCGCACTTCGCTAGGCGCCTTCCAGACGGCACGTGGAACCAGGGCCGGTGGAAAATTTCGGGACACGTGGAGCTGAAGCCCTTCCCCCTCCCCCCTTCACCCCCGGACACCTCTCGCCCGCCGCGAGATCTGTGCAGTACAGGGAATTCACGAGATATCAACCAAATAATCGGGCGTATTTCACCTAACTCAGAAAATACGCACCACGGAAGGATCGCTGACGACAGTAGGTATTACCCCTCCCCCCACCTGAAACTTCAGAAATCAGGACACGTGTGTTGGGAGGCTTTGTTCGGAACTCTTCCACCTCACCCCCTCACACCTCCTTCCCACCCCTACAAGGCGCCACGTGCCGACAATTAAGACTGGGGGCTTGCCAGCATAAAAAGCCCGTTTCGAGAGTGGAGGGAGGTCAGTCGATTTCTACCGCCCGGGTCAGTAATATCGGGTACGTCAGGCAGTCATATCGGGGCAGTTGTTAGTTCATTTCCACCGCCGAGAGACGTCAGTTCGAGCAGAGAGTAAGTCAGTACAACAGTTACTAAGGCCNCCAGTTACTAATACCGGGATATCGGAACCCGGCCACGTCCGTCAGCTGCATCATTAAGGAGTCAGTCATATCGGGGCAGTCAGAGGCTGCGATACTCCGTGCTGGGAGAATCAGTTACGTCAGTAAAGTTAACCAGTCAGTAGAAGATCGCCAAGCAGAGAGTCAGGTCAGGGGTTCGGACCCCTGACCACGTCGGTACGTCAGCAGCAACTGTGGCCTTGCCAAGGCCAACCACACCGCCGGAGCTTGCCCACCATAGCTGACAGCACTCACCACTGAGTATGGCGATTACGTGTCTGGAAGTCAGAGCAAATTTTGTTCCCTCTTCTTACTATCCGATCAAGAAAGAAAAACTTGTTCACACCACACGGTATATTAGTGAAATGCTAAGATATTGTGCTACAAGGATTATAAATTCTACATTTTACGAGCGGAATGAGGTGTAAAATAACATGAAAAGTTCAAGTGTTTGTAAGTGTAAAGTGCCGTTATGAACAGTTTCACACAACAGACGAATAATTTACTCGAACATTATTATGTCTTGAATTTCTTCATATTATGCAATATTTTTCACTAAAGTGCAACCTTTCAGTCATCTGCTAAAAGCGAGTAAGGGAATAATAAATTAATTTGAAATGATTCTCCCAATGAGTGAAATAAGAATATTACACAAGTTCTTAGTGCGTTTACATCCAAATGGTAAGTACAATCTGAGAAGAATGTTATTTTATTTGGGGCAAAATTTATACGTGTCTCTCATATTATTTTGTTATTTATAATGTATAAATGTTTTCATTCGTTTGACAATTTATAACTCTGGGAGTGACAGAGAAGGATACTTTTTGAAAAATCTATAATTTATTTAAATTTCATAGAATTTTTTATTAAGTAAAACTTGTATTTCTGTTTATCTGACTAAATGATAACAAATTTTCATGTAGTAAATTTTCAAGCAAAGTATATTCAGAAGCTATTTTCATGTGAAGTGGTTATTGTTGAACTCACAGGAAACACCGAACGATCAAAATCTAATATCAATAAAAAAAAATACCTTTGTTATTTTAAGTAGTAACAGTTATAACGTCCGTAAGAACGTGAGAGAAGTAGTGTTAAAACATGCAACATTATCTCACATTCGAACGTTTCATGCATGCATATTTCTAACATGGAATCTGTTAAATTTCAGTTATATATATATATTAACAAGCCGAAAATCAGTTAATAAAAGGGTAATAACTACGAACGCTAAACTATATTATCAGCTGACATGAACTGTATACATTGAAACATAATGTTTTTTTTTTTTTTTTGGATAGAACATGTTTTGTGCGGAAGTATGCGTTAATTTAAAAGTTGTGTGTCTTGAACCAGTGCCACTGTTTTACTTAAAAAAAAACTCGTATTTTTTTAGTACTTGTGCGCAGTGGTGATTCAGAGAGCAATTAATGAGAGGACTATTAGGAATGGGGCACAGTGAGTTATGTTCAAACCACGTGCTTTTTGACAAGCATTATTTTTTATTGCTACATAGTGGGTAGCCTATTTATATATATTATTTTCTTTTCTCTAATCTGTGTAAGTATTAATACTGCATTTGTTCACTAGAAGGGGGTTAATAGCCCCCTAGACTCTCGTCCCTTCTTGCACGGACAGTTTCATACTGCACAAGGTCGTCGACAGTGAAAAGGAGAGTGCGAATAGATGAGGACGAAGAGAAGGGGTTGAAAGGTATTGGTGATGGCAGTATCCTGGGAGTTTTGAGAAGTTCTGTCAAGCACCACTAGGGTTACTCTCCGTCAGTGCCAGTGTGATTGCGGCGATTGCTTCGGTCGAGCTTCACCACTCTTGAGCACCAGCATTCGCCTGAAAAGGGGATGGAAAACCACTCGGGAAGATTACCCCCAGTGTAGCTGGCTGGAATACAACCAGTGATCTTCAGAATGTGAGACAGGCGTACTACCATATGACCTTAGCACTGCCAGTAAATAACTTCTCATTCTCGACTTGTATGATTTTTTATAGAATTATTTAATAAATGTATTGTGTCGAAGCGACATATTCCGACGACTTGTGAATGAGATCTCCTTCAAAAGCGAACAAAATATGTTTTGCAGGTCTGCGTCACATAGCTATACATGGAGTGAATAAAGTAAATAGATGAGACCTGGCTATAATTGTTTCCGAACCACATGTTTACTGAATCGACACTCGTTTTCTGTATCATGCTGTGGACAAGTCCTCACACCTGTATTGGTTCGACTTCCGTATTACATGAACGCGAAACCATAATGACCATCGAGGATGGTTAAAGGGTTAAGAGGGTAATTAAAGTTCTATTTTGTTTCTTACCTAAGATTATAAAATATAAGAGTGCGGCACAAATATACGATACCCGACTAATCTAATTACTAAGTTACAGCGTTTCCCGCGCCATTGGGCCGAAACTGATTTCGACAGCAATAAAGTGATTCCTACCATAACCGAAGATATTCTTCCCAGACAGTCTTCGTTCAGTGAGTTTACAATAAGCTTTAGAAGCTTTATTTTTATTTTGTAATGGTAGTTTTTTAATAATTTTCAAACCATATGTATTAGCCAAGGCTTCATGTTTTAAATTTCTCAGTATACAGAGGAGGGTTTCAGGAACTGAGAGACGTTATACATTATAGTTATGGTTAAAGATATTATGGTTAAGAGACAAGTTATAATATATAATCATAGTATCGCCTGCATGATGTCGCTTGGAAGAAAGGATGTTCTATGGTAAAGCTTGTCGCCTGCATTTTAATAACGAAAATTTGTATTGTATCAAATGATTTTATTTTCATTTTGCAAATATTCTTTAAGTGCACTGGCTCCTCCACCATTAAATTTTCTAATAACGAAAAATTCTTTCAGACTTTCAATGCGAACTTGAATTTTTCAGCTGAAGTTTAAACGAAATGAATTTTTTTCGTTTTGGTGTAACATGTTCATTGAGCAGGAAATTATGAAAAATTGTCTGAATTTTGCGCACACTCCTGTTTGCATCCCTAAATGTTTGTGGAGAAGTTATGTTGTAGAAATAACGGTATATCTACAAAAAAATATATATATTTGCTCAAATTACAATATTTCAACGATATTTGCTACTTACGCTATAAAATTAATTCCCATATTACAATTTTTTCTTACAGTTTTCACATTTTCCAAACCAGTCTCAAAATTAAGTACCTAGAAACTATTTCTAAAATTTAAATTTGTAAAAGTCCTTACAAATTGTACAGTGCATTTTACTGCGACCAGTAAGACAAAACTGGGCGAAATAGCTTATCACCAAGTCAAGCAGAAAAAAAACGTTTTATAGATTTAAATCAGTAGTGAATAACCGCTTTTGAATTTAACACGATGACAGAAAAAAATTACTATACGGAGAATGCAAACCACTGAACCACACTGCCTAGTACTGTTTCAAGCAGCTAGATTTTAGAAGTCAGCCCAAGGACTATTCGGTCTATTTTTCGAAATACTCCTGATGTGTTTTGATTATGTTCAGCCATGTAAAACAGTAAATGACATACAAGCCTATTTTTTCATTTGGGGCTGCTGACTTGATACTTATTCAGATTTTCAAGGATAACTCAGACGACGCGATATTTGCTTTTTGATACCGACCAATTTCTATTACAAATGCGACCCAAAAATGTTCCAGATTTAACACCTAATTTCGTTACATCGGTGGCTTAGAAAATGAAATCTCATAACGTCGTACAAACAGAACCTACAGCTGACATATGTGAAAATTAATTACGTTTGCATTGTGAAAATACTAGATTTTTTCTTGATGACGTTATTCGCTGATATTTTAGGGACCTCTAGTTTGAGAAACGTGGTTAAAAAGGATTGCATGCTTCACGTACCGCACTTCCCACCTCCCCCTTCCTCCTTAATTGTTTGTGGGAATGAACCCCATGACTTACCTATTTCAATCGTTATATATCTAGCCAATTTGTCGTGTTACCCTATAAATAATGGGCGCATTCAAGGGAGAAGGCCCTGCTGCAGCGCTGCACATAAAAGTTGAAGCAGCGCTGTAGATTCTGCTGAATAAACTCCTGTTTATATTCTAATGCGTGGGGTTTTTTTTATGTTGGAAGCGAATATTTGTTAAAGTTTTTTGAAACGGATTTCATACTTAAATACAATACAATAGAAATAATAATCTCAGAAGTTGGTAATAACACTGAAAATGTTCCATATTTCGTACTTCAGTAATATTTTGAGATTTTGGTGGTTACAACAGCATAATATCTACTTGGTCTGCAACCATCTGTGCACCATTGTCATTTGATTGCAATGGAGATGGAATCACGTTTTTTTTTTACACATTCGCTTAGTGGTGGATCCAGGGTGGGTGGAAAAAGGGGGAGGGGTAGGCTTAAATGAATTGAGACCCTACCTTGGAGCTTAGTATTACATTGTGTAAAATGAGACTATTCTCTAAACCAACTACGATTTTAATAGAATAGTATTAATACGTATACTCGGTACAGAAACAGGAGGTTTTAAAAAGTGTTTTGTTAGCAAATTCACAAAGTACTCATATTTATTAGTATACTGTATTTTATATAAGTACACCAAAGTTTGACAGACAATGTGACCAACCTATACGCTATATCAACAGTAAATGCTCTCGTTTGTAAAGTATTGTATCAGCTGATGGTTTGTTGAGGTATGTACGTTGTTATGTTGGCGATATTGATGATCATGGAATAAAAAGTAATTAGAACTAAAGGCTGTAATTCAAAACATAAATTATACTTATAAATTTTGTGGTTTAAAATCATGTTTTTAAAGTAAGGTACAACATTTTCTTGGCTTTTATCGAATTTGTTAAAAAATATTATTTAGCAATTATGGCGTAGCATACGAACAGTTACGGTCAGTGAAACGTTTCCAGCTCTGTGAATGCCATTGTGCGTGTGATCTTTTTCCGTCGCGATTATGCGAGTACCTTACTGGTGTTATCGGAATATTTTATCTGTAATTGGTTTTTGTATTTAATTTAATTGAGAATACTGGTTGAAGGTTGCCTTTGTGGTGAGTTTTCTTGCGTGAAATGTAGTATTATCGATACGTGTATGGCTTCGTCCCCCATTTTCGGTACCATTATGTGTTATGAGGCGCCAACGAGTATTTTCGTTCCGCAGTTTATTAGTTTCGGGAAACCGGTGAAGTGTCGTATTCACGGAATGATTCTGCAAATTATTTCCTATCAGTGGCGGACAAACGTGTCCAAGGATTGCCATAGAACGTGTTTTCAGGAATTGCAAATAGGAATTACGAACAGGAAGTCAAAGTGTTTTGTAAATAATGTATTTCGTAACTGCTATTTGAATGTTTGAAATGTACGTCGCCTCTAAAATCACCATTTCAACGCGGTTTTGTAGTGTAAAAACAATACGTTTGCTATGTAGAAAATGTAACAAGTGTAAAATTAACTTCGCCCAAAATATTTTCGTTTATACGGAATGTGTTTATTTTCCGCATCTGTACGTACAACATCATATATGTTTCGCGTTTTATCTCAGTGAGGTTAAAACTTTACAGGTTATATAGGTAATAATTCGAATGTTACTTCCGTACGAACAAAATGTTCTACTGATCCAGTAAAACTATACGTACTACGTAATTCAAAATTATACCGTCTCATAAGGAGTGCTGCAAAACAATACCGTCTCATGAAAGACAAACTAGTCCCTCCCAACCCCGTATCCACCCGAAATAAAATAAACTGAGCCCCAACAGTATAACTTGGCCATAACAAAAATAAAGAAAGCTGGAATGTTAGCCTACGTTGAGTTTGACATTTGTTCATACACTTTGTTTTCTTCATAGATAGCGGAAGGATACATGGCCTCCGCGCTACATTCCTAGAACTGTCAAAATTTTGTGAACTTATATGAAATGGAGTATATCAGTAAAACTTAATGCTTACTGGTAAACATGTGGTTTGATCGTAGCCCTTTTAATAGCCCCCTTTCCCTCCTTAAGGGTGTTTGATATAAAAAAATGTATTATTTTATAATTATACTAAATATTTTTCAGCTTGTACGCATTGCATGTGATGACATTTTCCTCGAATAAAATAATTTTACTTTTTATATTTTTTTAATAATTTAATGTCAAATCCCTTTATTTTTTTGTTTTGCTGCAGCAATAATAATAAATGCTAACTAAGTTGTACAAATTAAAAAAATTACAACCTAAACGAATATGTGCCCACAGCAAAAGTTTACTTTGTAATTAGTTTTTTTCATTTGTACAACTTAGTTAGTAATAGTTATTATAGCTGCAGCAAAACAGAACAATTTTGTATTTGAAGTCAAATTATTTAAGTATAGAATTTTTTATTCTAGGAAAATGGCATCACATGCCACGCGTAAAAGTTGAACAATGTTTGGTACAAAAATAAAACTATTAATTTGTTTGTATCCGGCACGCTTAATGGGTCTCTAGATCCACCGCTACATTTGCCTCACGAGCACTATCATGGCCGCCTGTGGCCGTGGCTGAGTGACGGAGCATCTCAAGTCCGCATTACTGCATCTAACATCAGTGAAAGTGTACTTAACTTTAATAATCCCACCTCAAATGCTTGCCTGCTTCCTAAATGAGTGCAACTTCACGTTGAAATAAATAAGTTAGAATTTTTCGTTAGCATTAATAAAACCTCGACCTTCCATCAGAATTAGTAAAAAGAGATTTGTCCATTTTGAGGGAAATTTCGCTCTTTCGTACGGCATGATTTCGGTGTGCTGAAAATATTCAGAAACATGTTTACACAGCGGTGACTTTGTAAAATAAGAGACAATCTATACAAGCATTATTTAAACAGTCGGGTGGAAATTAAAATAGTGTATTTCCCAAACGCCTGCCTACGGCATCCATTCCTTAGATTTGGGTAGGAAGAAAGGTTAGCCGTTAGCATCTTCCTTTTTAATACCTATTTATCATTTATACCCCTACTTGTCTGTCTACCGGTAAGCCGATTTCGAAGTTAAGATGTTCCCTTGTTAAGAGTTCTCACATTCAATTAAACTTATTCTATCGTATCGTATCACTTGTTTTTGCGCAGTATAACTAAACTTCAATCGCATTAATTCAAATGTTCCGATTTTTCACGCAATGCCTTGGCATCGTTACACATTTTCATCTTGAAACATAATTTTCAACTGTACTCATGAAAGGTAGACGTGATTAGTATTTATTTTGTAATTTTATATTTCCTTTGATGTGCGTTATTAAAATTTTCTTTGGTTGTGAACGATTTTTTGTATCGTCTGCAAAACAAAAATCACGCGCTTCCCAAAGCAGTGCCCATTGTTGTCGTTAACGCCGCTGCCGTTAGTCATCATTGGGAGCTACCCTTAACCCCGGGGAAGTACAAGCCCTGTGGGGCTCTTTTCCTCCCATTGTGAGCCATCGGGTTAGAGAGGGAGAACACCCTCCCCCCCCCCCATCAAGGGCTGGTTATCCCTCAAATTGTAGTAACCGTGGCGGGGCCCGCGAGTATTTATTCCTTGCCCTCCAAGTTTCAAGACAATGCGAAAGAGGTGGGGAGGAAGGCAGGAGTAGCGAACTCCCGCCTGTTGCTCAATAAAAAAAACTTTAAATTTGTAATATTGCAGGTTTTTAAATTTCCCCGCCAGCAAGCCCACGAGTCCACTAGAGGAATCAGCGGTGGTTAAGTTGTTAAAAATATTTCAAGTGGATTCTACTAGTCAAATATGTTATAAAATTAAGGTACGTCTTGAGAGCGTGGCCTGGGAAAATTACCGCAACGTATGTCCATGTTGAAGAACTAAATATAAGACAGAGTTCCGAGAAAGATCGATAGCCAAACAGAAAGCGGCAACAGTGCTACTATCTAGTGAGTTCTACACACACTTCTACGTAGTCGTTCACAAGCTGACAACAGAGTGTACTACATCATAGGGGGGTGGATTATCAAGGTACAGGAAATGGAATGTCAAACTTGAACAAAGTTTCGCATGTTTTCATTTCATATGAACAAATGAGTTCCATTTGAGAAAACATGAATGCATTTATACAAAAAGTCGAGATATATGGTTATCCGTATTGTAATGATTATTTTGATTTCCACAGTATACCTGCTTACAAAGTTTAGCATAAATTTGGTAAACAATGCGAAATATGACCTAGGTTTCATAATTACTAAAGATATCGAAGTGTTCCGGGTTTTATTAATGAATTGAGCAAATTTTTATTTGTACGTTGCATTTCAAATAAATTCGACGGTCGGCAGTCAATTTTACTCCGCAATCGTTGCAACACGTCTAAACAATCACTACTAAAATTATATAAAAATTAATTTGAACTACACGGTAGTCGAAAATAATATCAAGCGAATGTAGACATGCAAAACAAACCTGCTAGGAGACTGGGTAGGAATTTAAACACCCGTACGTACAGAAAAATACGAAATAATAAAATTTGTGGCTATAGCCAAGCCAAATGTATAATAAATTGAAACACTTAGAGATAAAAAATAAAATACAACAAAAATAAAACGAAAGGAAATTTTTTACAGTTATACAATAACAAATCATATTCCTACAATCTTGCATTTCAGCATACAAATTAAGTCGAACATACAGACAATAGCAGCATTAACATCAAAATAGATGACCAAAAATCAGAGAAAAAAGTAGAGAATCGATGGAAAGATCAGGCAGGAATAATGGTTCATTCCGACAAAGAACCACACAAAATGTATTTGTTAAAGAAAACCTTTGCTGACAGGCTTAGTTTTGATAGGTATCAGAATGTTTTTTTCTTCTGTATGCAGAAGATTTTGTTGTTACTGTAAATATGTAATTTGGTTTGTGTTATCAGTTTTGCGTGAACATATTGGTTGCAAATATTTGTCCCTGTCGTTACTCAAATTATTCTTCCATCAGTCCTGACAGACAAGGCAAGGCCGCTTCCCGACCCCACATTCACAAAATCCTTGCCACCACCAAAGACATTAGATATACGTATTCGAAGAGGACAGTCCACTCATCTACGAGCTATGTACAGAACCATCACGGCATCTACGACGACGGGTCGATCCACTGACGGCGACCAACTTACGGCTCGCGGTGTGGCATAATCTCGAACTTTCGTGACTTAAAAAAGATCTCCCATTAGTAGTTCCAAAACTATGTTTATTTTAATATCCAGTACTATGCATAAGACTGTGACGGATTTTTTTTTTTTGCAAAATATGTTTAAGTGTAAAATGCCCTACGCCCATAGCAAAATAGATCACCAACGAATAAACTTAAATACATAAAATCACAGAAACAGAAAAAAAATTATTTATAATATATATATTTTTAATATATGTTATAAATTATTGTTTTATTATACTTTATGGGGTATATAACAAATATGCATTTTCTAGAATGTCCATACCGACAGTTTTAGCAGTATGTACATGTTTGCAAACAAGTACAACTGCTTTGTAAATCACAATAATTATCAGGGAGGAAAAAGTTAAATAAGTTAAAATTCATAAGTAATGCATTAGAACTAGGATTTTAAAATTGTCGTGACTTAGAACCGAAAACAAATACGTGGCCATTAACCATGAGTGTCTGGAGTTTAATTCAAAGCCTGGAATATAAATCATGACCAAAATTTAATAAACGCAGTGCAGGCGTTATCATACGATAATTCCCGCCCCACCAAACCCCTTCGCCCTTCTGCCAATGGAATCTAATTACGTTGTATTTATTTAATTATCTGTTAATAATACCCGACTAACTGTTTGTAGATATAGATGTGAACTCACTTTTCAGGAATAATAAACTGATAAAATAATAAATTATATAATAGCCTAATTCTTTTTCATTACACGGACATCTTTAGGCACNCATTACACGGACATATTTAGGCACTTATTATGTCTATGTTATGATGAGCATATTTTATGATGAGCATATTTTATTATTATTATGAGTTTGTGTATTCCACAACGCTACAGCACACCTGCATTCCAAAGTGCCTAAAGTTATAGGCTATATATACACTTTTAAGAATAGTTTTGTTCACGCACATAACATTTTTCATACTAAAGAAGTCACTTCGGATCAGTCCGGATTAAATCTTCTATGATATCACGCTATTGAAAGCATAATTATGAAATTCTTTAAAATGCGGCATTGAGAAGTGCGATATCTCGGAATACACTAACTGAACAGCAGACACACTTAAATTAATTTTGCTTCCGTCTTCCTTCCAGTATACTGATATTATAACTGCACGTAGTATGACGTAATTATCGTCTGCCAGATCAGTGTCATGCATGTAGTGACAATGAGACATATTACGAGTGTGACAATGCCACCGTTATTGAAACCTTGCTCGTGTTACTCGGAGCTACAACATATTTAATTATGCACAAGTGTCCTTTCAAACATCAGGTGGTTGAATTTCCAAACACAATTGCATCATTTTGCTTAAATAAATAGTTTTTATATTTTTAAATTTTTTTTTGTTTTGAATATTAAATTATTTGAATTATTAGAAAACCTCTTCTGTTGAAAATATAATAATTTAAATCGACCATGTGTTTTATGAGTCAGTGTTGATTTTACAATAACCTTATCCATTTACTTAAAATTAGTGGTTTCAATTTGTATATCACAATAACTGCCTGAATTATCAAACAATTTGTAAAAAAAAAAAACTACCTGCAAATTTTAATTATTCTTTAGCCAGATATATTATTTGGCAAACAATACCAAAACGACAAAACTGGGCTTCATAACCAGCAAATAGCTATACACTTGAATTCTCAAAATTTTCCAGCTACGAAAACAAAATATGACTTCAAGAAATAAATGTTTGGATGAACGTCATATTACGTTACAACTATAAAAATAGTATGTTTGTTCAAACTTGTTTTCTCTCAGCGCAAGTAAGAATTTTCAGAATGGACACAAAAATCAAAAAATTAACACTGGCAATCCAGTCTCACTGTATTTAACAACAGAACTGCAAAATAAATACATTTTAAAAGTTTTTTTTGTAAACAATATATAATATATGAATTATTTTCAGACGTACTAATTTTTAAGAAAAAGAGTTTTTTTTTAATGTTTGTATTATTAGTTAAATGGTTTTCTTAGGGCGATCAATTCCTTTCTCAGGGGGGTCCTCATGTTCGTTGGTAATTAGCTGTGGCTTACACACTTAACTAAACCTTAACCAAAAAGTTAACGTACGTAAAGACTGTTCGCTGTAAACTGAGCACTTTTGAACGCCCTACTTAAGATCTACTTGTATGAAAATTGTGTTGCCATGGGCCTGATAACTTTATTCATGCGTCGATCAAGTGAAACTGTGATATTATTAGAAAAGTTAGCAATTTACCTATCTGCTAATTCTTTCACTTAGAAGCTTAAAAAAAAAACAGATAAAAAAATATAATTTCAGTTTGCACAAATGTTTACCTTACACTTTTAACTCAACGTTCAATCACGGAACTAATTTCCCTCCATCGTTACCAACTTTACTGGGAGCGTGCCACCCAGTGCGCCCTTTGAAATATATGCAGGTAGGAGCAGTGACATTTTCCAGTGGCTGAATTCAAAAGTCCTCGCTTTATCGTGTACAGCCATTATATGCGTGCCTTAAATGTAAAATTAAAGCCCAGAATCTACACACCCTTACCTGGCGTCCTAACTGATTACCCCGCGAATGTTACTTCTCATAATGGCATACCAAAGAACAGGACAATAATCGAACGAAGGAAGTGTATCATACCGTCTGCACATCGAACGAAACTAAGCAATCGGGACAGCCGTCGTCGTGATTGATACACTTCTTGTGACAATCGCAGAGGAGGGCAACGCTGTAACCGCATTAAGGCCCTCGTCGGGGACACAGGCAGGGTTTTCTTTTCTCCAAAGACATTGCGAACGCCACAAAAAAAAAAATTTAGCCACGTGGTGTTCTTATGTTATTAGCCAGAGCTTGTTTCGGTCGCCGGTTCTGACAGCTCTGTTTTTCCCCATCGCGAGTGGCGGTATTGTGTTGAGAAGGGGAAGGGGAAGGGGGATATATATTGGATTTATTCGGTCGTGAATGGAATTTTTGAATCGTCCTTCGAAACACTTCATGTCGTTTCTTTATTTTCGCTTCCCCGCCTTTTTTTTCCCCCCGGGAAGTTTGTTTTGGTGGCAGCTTCTAAAAATAAGATTGGAATATTTTTCGTACTTCTTCTCTGCACTATTTCTGTCCTCCCCTTCTCCGAGGGCAGGAAATTGGGAAACAGCTATGTTATGACATCGCGGGCAAGTTTATTTTATATTATTTCTTATTTCCTGCAAAAGGAAGAAGAACGAATTCGGGATTCTTCCTCGCGAAGTTGTGGTTCATCCGCACGACAAATGCAATTAAATTACTGCAAACTGGAAACGTGAAGGAAATGTTTTCTGAGTAAAAGAACCTAAAAAAAAAATTTGAATTTTAACTCCGCAATTTTTGAAAGATTGAATTACATTTGAAATGTTGTTTCAAAACTCTGCAATGGATATCCAGAAATTGTCACCATAGAAAATTCCATTTCTGAAGTATTACTATTGTATGCATGCTGTTCACGGCAAGGTGAGAACTTTTAAAGCCTTAGTTAAATTATAAAAAATTGCTGAAATAAATATGTAACTATCTTTTTAAATAAATTTTTCCATGTAAATAATAAAAACAGCGTGTGGCTAAAATAAAATATTTATTGACTATTATTCCAAATAAGAGGGCTCGCAAAAGTGCTCACTTTACCGTGAATAGCCTATAGCAATAAATGTGTTTCATATTTAAAGAGACCCACAAAAATACACGGGTGCACCTATACGCATGTGTCCCGTAGCAGTTAACATCTTTCTGAATAAATTTCTTTATAATTTATTTTTTAAAATTTTGACTCAATATTCGTATCTTAATTATAATGTTTTCCAATATTAGTTTACTAATAACAGCATTTTTTTGCTCCTTGGTCTAATGTAGTTACATATATATCTTTGATAGTATTCTACTAAAATCTCAAGTCCACAATAAATATATTAATTTTTTTGTTATGTGAAATGTATAGGCAATTTTATTTAAATATTTACGTTATATCACTTCACTATTGCCGATTTGAATGCAATGTGGTAATTAAGAATTTTAAAGAAATTTTGAAATAAATTAAACTGTTTCCAAATAGTTTTACGTGCATTAAAACGCAATGAAATAAAAACATATAGATTTATTGCGATATATATATATATATATATATATATGTTTTCACTTTTAGGCTTTGTAAAAGATAGAATATCTTATTTATTTTATCATATGAACAATTGGCAATGATCAAAATGTTTATTTAACAACCAAAATCTGTCGTTTTATATTTAAAAGTATATTCTGATCAAGGTTAACCACCAAATTCCAGCATACATATCAACTCCTTTACGGCGTAATCGTAAATAATTGAAATCGGTGTATAATAACACAGTCATACATATAGGCCTCGCCATATATGGTGAATATTCTATGTTCACAAATACGATAAAAATTTGTTGTTTAATTGAACCCTATAAAATATTTGGACAATAATTAATTTTCATTTAAAGTAATGGTGTAGTAATTTGAATAATATATTTTAATAACTAAAAATATCTCTAAAAAGTTTTATTTTCGGAATATACGCCTCTTCTTTAAGAATATTATTATGTTTTGAAACATTTACACTACTTTACTAAAAAAAATTCTTCCTTTAATGGATTGGCATGATAAAAGAAACTGTTTAATAAATGTGAATAAAAATTAATCTTGTGTGAAATAGTTTGACACGCTTGCACGTCACTAAGCCCAAAACTTTACTGTCGGCAATATTCCGAGAAACAGCCGGTAATATGATCGGAAATAATGTGAAAGTAAATATTTATAATAATTTTTAATTACTCAAATGGTTACATTAAGACCGTTTTTGATTAGCGTACACAGAATGGTCCTGAACCTCAGAGAAAAAACATTATATGACCTATGTCCTACAGTAAATCATGAGGTACGTAGGTTCCCTTGAAAATCGACACTTAAAATGATTTTAATTCAAAACCGTAAAACTTACTTGATATGAACAAACTATTCCTTGAATACTGTTACCTCGAATCGAGATCTGAAATATGCAAACGGTTGTTGGGTAATGTCATCCCCATTCATTGAGAAAATAGGTGGTGGGGGGGGGATGTAATTTTCCAAGAAATGTGTGTAACACTTGGGTGTTTATCGCGTTTAATGACGTCACAATAATGTGTAAATTAATGTATAAAAAAGGTTGCATTTGTGTCAGACTAGACTCACAATAGTCCGTTGCATCCGTCAGTTTTCCGTCCGACCGGCAGACAGTCAGCCATCTTTGTTTTCGTCCGTCAATTGAAAGCGATTCACAACAATCCGTCGTCCGTCAATCCTTCTGTATGGCAAAATTTCAGCGTGCCAACTTAAAATCGTGATGTTTCTTCAGTTGGATATATATTTTGTTTGGAAATACATTTTCATTAAAGAAATATTTTGGGGAAATTATTATTTACGTGTTAAGAATTTATACTGAGTGTTTTTACATTTAAAATTCCTGTATTTAGCACAAAATCTAAGCAAACACAGATCCACCACCTTGCATTTTATTTCAAAGTTCGTACTCACGTCTGAGGAATGTCATCAGACACTCTCAGGCGAACGGTTGTGGAGAAAACAAAGTTTGTAAAGGTGCCTGCCAGGTACTCTTACAAAACTCGACAACCGTTCGCTTGAAGGCGTTACACTAAGACTAGTCTTTTTGTACATTAATGTACACATGATTGCGACGTCATTAAAAGCTATGAACACCCAATTGTTACACACATTTGTTGGATAATTACATAACCCACACCGTATTTTCTCAATGAATGGGGATGGCATTACCTAACAACCGTTCGCAGATTTCAGATCTCGATTTAAGGTAACAGTAGTCCACGGAATCGTTCTTTAATATCAAGCAAGTTTTATTATTTTGGATTTAAATAATTTTAAATATCGATTTTTAAGGACACCTGTCTACCTTACGAATAAGTGTAGGACATAAGTCGTATAATGTATTCTCTCTCATTTGACATAGATAATAGCTTCAGTGTTTGTCCCTGTGTTTCAGGATATTAGTGCATATTTAACTCCTTTCGTTTTGCAAATTTTTTTCTCTTCCATTTATTATAACATTTTGTCTATAAACGGGAAATTAGTTTGAAAATGAAAATGTGCTTCAAATCCACAATGTACTATTAGATAATAATATTCTGCAATAAAAGTATGTATACTAATATTTAATCAGATGTATGCCACATCACTGTTGGAGTCACCGAATAACTCAATAAAAATAGATAAAACTGTTGCGTAGGATAAAATAGAATGAATTTATTTCTATTTGAAATATCACTTATTTTATAACTTTCGGCTAAACTTATCGAAGTGAGGAGACGGTGCAGCTTACACACAGAGCAACTATGAGTTATCACGAAAAATGTCCTACAATTCAAACCCAGGACTAATCATGACATAAAATTGAGGGGGAGGGAGGGACCAGATAATTTGGTTTCAATTGGGATTTTTTAAATTCCAGTTGTATTGTTACTTGTAAATAATTACTTCTTTAATGATGCTTAGATGTAGTACTTTCCTGAACAGAGAAGATAACCGATGTCACAATTTCCATTATTTTGTATAATATATTTTCGTACAACTTATTCTTATTCGGATCCTTAAAGAGAATTTTTTTTCTGTTGAAAATTTAGTCCCAACACAATATTTAAAAAAACGCCTAAACAAGTTCTGAAAATTTATGCGGACTGAATACTTATTTTAAGAAGAATGTCCATACACGTATACATGAGATTCGTACACGAATAAACATAGATATGTACACATCTGGAAAAATTTTCTGCATGTCCATAACTTGGATAAAAGTGTCTCCTGTATTCATCTCTTCACATATTCGATTAAAGCAACAGATAATTTCACGTGTTTATTTGCATATGTCCTTCTAAATAAATTATCAACAGTTCATGTTTAGTTTTCCACTGTCAATTTTCAGCGCTCCGACTTGTTGAATTTATAACGGAAGCACAAAATATTGATACTGTAACACTTCCATTCGTTTAAAACCAACAAGGGGACAATAATGTGATGAGTTTAGATTTTTGGTTTTTCGTCACACAGTTATGTCCACATATACTAGAGATAGTGACTTCTATGACAATAGTAGGCTCCAACTTGTTGAACACAAATTAAGGGGCCTGTCTAGTTGCCATATGAGTCGCATTGTAAGCAGTTGTGTCTATTATAATAATTTTTTTTTCATGACAGAAATGAAATTCGGTATTTTTATGCCCATTCATAAAGTTGGTAATTGATTAATAAATGTGGTCGTTGAAAAGTACCAAAAACCAGTATAACTCGCTAAGTAGCACGCTGTTTAGGAATATTTATTCTTGTTTCGAACAGTGGTTTAAACTATGCGAAAACGCCGCATCTTTTCTGAAGAGATTGCTGTATTAAAAGTCTATAGCCACCGCTTAAAATTCTGAGGAAAGAGAACAAGCGAAGCTTGATTAGGCTATTTCCCATCGCAATGCTTCATTGTGGTCGGACGTGACCTTGAGACTTTTAATATTGTTTACTAGGGATCCCCTTAAGTCACTTCCAGCCGCCACCGTTCTCGCCACTTGGGATGACGCCCTAATGTAACCCGCCAACGAGGACCCCCAACAGTTGCATACTTTCGCTAGATACGTAAATGTTGTACCAGTATGCATGTTACACTTATATTTTATAATTTTTTGCCATAAGAAATAACACGCAAAGTATCTATTTTAGTGGCTTTGTAAAATATATAGGTACCTGAAGTAAGTTAATTGGTTCTGGGGACGGGAAGGGGGGTACGTTTTCACTAACGACACTCTTTCCGTAATGTTAAGGAGAACTCTTATTTGTGAAAAAATGGATTAGGCGAAACTCTTTTAGGCAAAACGTTACCAGGTAAAATAAAAGTTAAATTTTTCAATGCGAATATCCTTTAACCGAAACACTTATAAGCAAAATCCTGTCGAGGAAAACGCCTTTGTGCATTGTGCATCCAAGCAAAAAAAAAAAAAAAATCCAGAATGCAGTTTCCATGTTTTGTGCGGATCTTCATCACGCAATAAGCTGTCTAGGAAAAACGATTTGGGCGAAAAGACTCGAGTGCTATGGAAATTTCTCGCTGTGTGCAAATCTCCAAAATATAAAATAAATAACTGGATTTGAGCTACTTAATACATACATATGGGGTTTGTTTTATTTACTATACTTGAATTAATAAAGCAACAATATGTACAGCAACGATTGATACAATAAGTAATTTTAAAATAAAAAAATGTTACTTTTTTTAATAATTTCATAGAAAATACAAACTCAGTACAAATGCGGACAAATGTTATAAATTTACAAACTTTTTTATATAGAGCTTTACAATAACAAAACTGAAACGAAACTCCTTTACTAAAGTTAAGCAATTTTCATCTCATTAAAAACTCCTGTTAAATAATTTTGTTAGAAAAAAATTAGTTTTCTTCACTGTATATAATTTTAATATTAGAGAGTTGTAGATAATATTAAGGTGTCAATTTTAAAGCAAATATTTTGGCATGTTTACAAACTATGTGATTTATATTTCTAATTTTTCTTAAAATGTTGCATTTTTTTTAATTGTAAACTGCAGACTGTCGCAACTATTTGCTGTATATGATAGTTGCCAGCATTCAGATATCTATACAATAATTCTAATTCCACCAAAATGTAATACGTAGTTGAAATCCTGTTGTTGGTTTCGTGTTGTTGTTTTTATCCTTCTGGAATTCGCGCATTGCCAGACATTTCCAAAGCCCTTGAGGAAAAACGCCTTTAAACAAGTTGTATTCCTCGGGGGGGTTGCAGGAGGGTTGTCCAGTTGAGGACACTTCACCCATATCGCCATCTCACTGAGCTTGTCCCTGCTGCGGCGCGGTCTTGAATAAAGAACTTAATTCCGGACGCCACCTCGCGTGTTTATCGCGTCGTGCTCTCGCGATGAAGTCACGAGCCAAGGCTGCTCACGAGGTCTGGAGATAAGTACAACGGCTCCACCGCTGCTGATCAACACTCGGATAAATTGTTCTGCGGGAACACTGGAGAAATGACCTGCTTAGTCGGTCGACCGACTCGACGGGGGTAAGAGAAAGAGAGAGAGCGATAGGGAAAGGGGGTGTCGGGAGGGGCAGGCAACACGGTTTATCTTATCTATCTGCCCGCCGGAGCAGAATAGCTGAATAAGTGCTGTTGTCTTCCTCCCCGCTTGAGCAGAGACAATGCTAAATAGTACATCCCGCGGGCGAAGTAAATCACTGATTAGGCTTCCAGGACACCTTTGCTGAGTAGAGACACTTAGTCAACGGTGCCTGGCTAGGCTGGTACAAACTTTGCTACTGGCGCAGCAAGAAATCAACTCTGTCTTTGTGCATACAGTTCTATGGGGCAACGTGATGTAAATGCTTTTTTGGGTGGCGCTGTATAAAGACCTGGTGAGGACGTAATTGTTACTTAAGGAAATAACTACTGCAAGCACTAGGTTCGATGTAATACATAAATAAATTACATATTGTAACTTCAAAAAAATTATTTCTTAGCTACTGATAAATTTGCACTTATTATGAGGTACAGGGATATAATATTACCAGGAAGGAAGCATTGTTTGTTTCACTGCGTACTATATTTTATATAATCCGTAAACTAGCTGCAAAGTAATAATAATATGGAATACCATTAATTCGACGTTTTCCATTGCTTCTCAAAATCTTGATTAGGGGTGCATATATTAGAGTTACAAAACTACACGGCACAGAAATACTACTATAGTTAAGCAAATTCGCATTAAGTATTGGTTTTTTTAAGAGTTAACTGTATGTTCTTGCTATAATTATGAGAACATTCAATATATTGTATTATTTGATATTAATTAAGGCTATTCAAATTTTATCGTCCTGAGAAATTATCTTCTTCTGTAGTTAGTAACACGAAATTTCAACATAAGGAGAGTTAACTGTTGCTACAATATTCGCAACTGTGCGCCAAATTAAAGATAATTAAAAATATTCTTGTAATATCACAAAACATAGCTTATACTTTAACCGAATACTTATTTAAAGTTTTGCACCACCGATTAGCTCAGTGGGTTTCCCCTTCTTCGATCCCAGTTTCCGAAAGAGGTTTTTCATGAAGGGAGAGTGGCGGCACTGCTGTGGCGTGGGGATTTTCTCGTCACGTTCCCGCTTTCTCCTCGTCTTTGTTCCGCCACTACTCCATCTCGCTTCATACATTATTCCGGCTTTTTTCCTTTGTGTTAAAACTTCGTGTATTCAATTTGCAGGATTAGGCGTTGTTTTAAAATATAACATCCACTAAATAATTTTAATACAGAAAAATTTCAAAATGTTACTTACAATTACAATAAAATAAACAGACATTGAAACACCATGAAGGAATCCAGGTAATTAGATTGAAAACGTAGGTTCTGGCCCCAAAAGTGACGAGCATTACGACCTCTGCCATTGCGGTGTAAACAGGTGCTTATCCTTAATCTCTTTTATGATATTTCAAACTCGTTTATGCATTCCAGTATGTAAAACGTATTCTATAAATCCAATTTTTCTTCTTAACTTGTTTAATTTGTTTGATATGACTTCATTCCAATGTCCTTGGTATACATAATAGAAATGCTCGTTTGCCTTTTCAGCATATAGCCATCAACGATCACTTTTTAGATCTTGCATTTTATAATGAAATGTATACCAAGCCAGAGGAGCTTGAGTAATGTTTCATGCCCTACAAAGTGCCACATAGTTAATAATTGCGCCCACAATGTAGTAGGACCACCATTCAACTTTCAAAAGCCATACATCTTCAGCGCTGGTCATCTTGTGTTACCACTCCACATTACCAAATTCCGTCACTTTATATTCATCACCTTCCCAAGACGTGCCAATCATCACGTCCCTTATTATCTTACTAATATTATAAATGCGAAAGTCTCTCTCTGTGTGTGTGTGTTTGTTACCAAATTTGGTATATATGTACTTTAGGTCCTGGAATAGGACATGGGGTACTTTTTTATCACGGAAAACTGTATGGTTCCTGTGGTCTCGGAGCGGAGTTTGGAACGCTTGGATTATTTGCCTCTTTCTGGGGTTTATGATTCGCGTTCCAGCCCTGTGAAAGGAGGGTGGCTCACATACCTTTACCTCAACCCACAATAACCATACAAATACAGTAGTAAGTATCACCTAATTCTCGAAACAAATTAAGTATAATAACAAACAAGTGAAATGAAGTAAAATGTAAAAAAAAAATTAGCGTGCCGGAGACTCCAACCGCAAGCATGCTCTCGTGAAAAAGTACACTTAGGCCGCGAAACACAACTGTCTAATCACCCGCTAACTCATTTACTAGAAAGATACGTAAATGCACACAGTGCACTGTGCGGCGCTTTGTACGTGTCACCATATAAGCTAGAAATCAGTCAAACTACTTGTATCAAAGCCTTTCCGTTGCAACTGGTATTAGCCAGTAAATACTGGTATTCACTAAGAGAAGTTAGGGAGGACTATAACTGACCGAAATAACTTATATATTGACAATCATTATTGCTTTAACTAGTTAAAACTAGTTCTGACCAAAATTGATCAGTTAAAAGAGTTTTTACTTGTTCGTTATGATAAGTTATGTTAAAATTAAGCTAACCGTTACAAATTGGTTGTAATTTCACCTGTGGTTATTTTTTCTCGTAATGCGTGACTATACGATTAGGAGAATAAGAAATTATAGTTTTTATTAGTTTAACAGTAGGTAATAGTGCATTTTAACTGAACTGAAAGAACTTTAGTGACAACTATAATTCTCTAAAAAACATGGTGAATTACAGAATTGACATGTTAGTACTAGTTTTAACGAAATAATTTTGATAAAAGTAATTTCACCCAGGGGATTCTGGTTTTAACTAATTTTGAGTTTTTACTGTAACATCAACATCAATTATGAATCTCTCGAGTCTGGAAGTGACATCGTCTTGGATTCGTCGTTTGCATCACGAACAAGTGGCAATTTATAATACAGTTGAGTAAACAAGCCGAAAGTTTCACTATTTTGTTTGAAACTAGATTTGTGTTTATACACAAGGTCTTATTTTTGCGTATGATTGTGAGAAACAGATAAAGAAATCTTAAAAGTGTCGCTGAATTTTTCTTAAGAGTTTAATTTTTAACACATAGAAAAACCAATAGTGACATGTGTGGCGCAAATAGGAAACTTAATGTTAACGACCTGACCATTTCATTAGTATTTTTTCCTACGTTCTTACGTGGAACAAGTAAGAAGTGAGTGAACAGTAGGCATACTATCTTATACACGAGGCTCAAACGATGCGAGCGAATGTGGTAATAGCTCAAGAGAATTCTTATGTATATATTCAGTAGAACTTATGAATAAAAATTAATTAATCATATATTGTAATATTAAGATATCCTCACAGTGCCTTTTTAATTTTATTTATTCATCAGCATAAAACAAAATTATTTCTCCCGATGCCATAGGTTTCAATTAGATACGTATTTTTTACCACTGAAGTTAGAAAACATAATCTGATTAGCATTCTGTCGTCCTCAAAATCTTTCGCTGTATCGTATTATAAAGACTCCCTGTGTCAAACTGTTTGTTATTTAACGCCCCATGTTTAGTTAGTGGGCTAATAAGATATCAGATTACACACTCAACTAAAACTTAACTTAGACCTTTAAACGGCAGACTCTCACCTCTTGTACGGAACTTCAAACGATTGTTGCAACGTAAGCCCCTGTGTGGCAATTTGTTAGTTAGTGATTATAATTTTAAAATGTGGCAACATAGCTCTCTTAGTTTCTGTGATTAAGGAAAATACTATATAACAAATATTATTAAAAATAAGAAAATGTTTTTTACAGACTATTTTATTTAAAATAAATGTGTACGTATTTATTATCTTTAAAATTATTCACAGGTTGGGCCTCTCCCAAACAAAAAACCTGGCTTCGTTATTGCCTCCGACGTAGTAATTTCACTGTCATACAGTTTCACCTGTTACAAACAAAGATAATAAAAATAACATTTTAAACATCTAATTTTTAGAGGTTATAAACCTCCCGTCCAGTGAAACACATTCCGCAGACGCTCGAAATACAACCAGACTCGACGTGTCACGGAAACATATCACGGAAAGTGGAGTATGCAGAGCCAAATTAATTTAGGATTCAAACACTGCGAACTAACAATCCCGGAGTGCAGCGGGGGAACGCAGTGTGTTCGCGTGGCCGTGCGATAAACTGCTACGTGTTCCTGCAGCTTCCTAAACAGTTCGCAAGCCACGGATTACGGCCGATTTCGGCAACTGTACTATCAAGTTGTATTGTGTGCAGTTTATGTTTCGCAGAAGGAAAGTGCCACAGTTCGTTGTGCACTGTTGCAGTATTAACGTCAGCGTGAAATAAAGTGGCTCTGGTGAAATAAGATAAAAGCTTATCTTATAGTCATCGTAATTCTAAAACACGATTACGAGGGATTTAATTTTAATTGCTACTTACTATGCCGCCTCCTTTCTAGTGTTTGGAGTAGGCCGTGGAGAGGGGGTTTTTCATTATGGACTTAATTTAAAACTTAACTCTTAACGCAGCACGTATCCAACACTGACCAAGGGTTGGAGCCTGTAATATTATCTTCGATAATAGCAACGTTACTGATGAAGGTTAGTATTTGATGGTACTGAACGCAGCTGATGCGGTTTGCAATACTGAAACGTGTCATTCGAGACTTCTCCCAGTATTGGATAGATGGAGCATGTGGGTGCCAATCAGGAGTGAGCGCTTCGTAGTGTCTAAGAAGAGTACGTGAATCTCAACAGTCGCACACTGATTTTGTTAAGCCCAGTCATATGCTCTGTAACATGTAAGTTGGCCAGATTCTAACAGGCCTGCGAAAGTAGCGCCACTATTTACATCTGACTGCATCTTACTACGTATCCTTCTGCCATCAGCTGATCGGCCACATGGCAACGATGTTGTTTATTTTCATGCTGTCATTATCAGCCGATCCCCCTTGTCAATGTACTGTTCGTGGGACGTTTTAGGCAAACGTGCTACTCAGAAATACGTAGCTGCGTTTGTAGTAACAGTAATGTGTACATAAATCGTTAATCAGAAAAATATTTTAGAGAACAAAAATATAAATAATTAATTAAAAATTTAGTAACTACAAAAAAAATTTATGCTAAACAAATTTTAGAATATTTTGGATTGACTTTTGTCTAAAAAAAATTAGTGGGTTTTAAAAGTAAAAATATAAACCCTTGCAAAAAATGTAATATTTGCCAACTCATTTTTATTTGTCCGAGACAGTGAATTTGAGATTGCATTTGCGAAACGGTATTTGTAGCTATTATCACACGTTGAACATTATAGCTAATATATTAGAGTTGGAAATATGTGACGTGGAATAACGTTAAAATTGCTAAACAACTATTCACGCGTGTCCAACTTTCTTCGGAAACAAGGAAACTGATTTTCGGAGTACAATATGGCGTATAATTTACGTAGACGAACGATTACCTGCCGAAAATAATTTACTAGTACTCGAAATCACTGTACACGAAATATAAGTTATTTAAAATTATGCAGAGCTCGCGAAAAATAAAACTAAGTGTATCTGTTCCTAAATTTATATATGTCGCATGCGGAACGCTTTTTTTTTTTGTGGCTGGTAATGCTTCAGGAAAAACCTGATACGTAGCGCGCACATCCTGTCCGGAGCGAGGTCTGAGTTTCTTATTTTGCTCAATAGGTAGCGTATTTTTTTTAAGTTGACTGTTCTTCTATTACTGGCTCGGAACGATACGAATTTGAAATATATTTCGTCAAATTATTAGAAAATATAATTCAACAATATTATGCAATATTTTTGTATGTGTTTGGAATTAATATCAAGAATGTAATGAAAGCGGGGTTTGGAGAAGGGCGATTAAGATTTAAAAAAATTGATTTGAAATTGAATTTCCACTGTTTTATGACCACGTAAAATAAAATGTATTAATTAACCTAGGAACTCCTTCTTATCGCACGTATTTTTGGCTGGTCTAATGTGCGCTGGCAGTGCACTCAGAATAGCCAACGTAATATTAACTTTTGTTCGTTCGTGCACCAGCTGATACAGGATTTTGTAAATGGCACGTAGTTTGTTTCGAATACATTAAACTGCCACTCACTGACTGTCAGAATATGGCCAACTTATATGAAATGAAGTATACAAACTCAAGCCCTTAAACCTCTACATACGTTTTCAGTATAGTTTGACTGTGTCCTATTTTTGTAATAGGGCTGATTTCGAGCAGTATAAATATCGAAGTTCAGAATGTATAAAATTGTGAGCTTTGTAGCAAGAGTACGAAAGGAAAAAGTAAAAAATCTGGTTTCATCGTAAGTTATTCATTATAAATTAATTTTTACATGAAATGCCACAGAAAGTTTAGGCATATCTCTGGTGGTGGATTTTTTGTTCACATATAGGGCCTACATAGTAATAAGTAGTTATTTCTTAGAGTATATTTATCGGAAGTTTAAATAGCTTTAGTACTCAATTTATGTATTCCTTTCCTCACTGTAATGGTGAGTTATAATTACTAAAGAGTACTTGGCTACTTTCTTAAGCCGGACGAAGCAGGATGCAAATGTGTAAATATTTTAAAATATTTCCAAAGCATTATTTCTCTTTTTCTCTGTACGATCGAAACTTAGAAATTTGTTCGTTTTCTGCGACAAACTCTAGTAAATTTGGAACTGCCGTAATGTGTAGTTTTGATTATAATAGTGGGTGAAACCTATGGTTATTCGTAACGTAAATTAGTTAATTTGTTGCAAAGAAAAATGTATTTTTATAAATAGTTTACTGCAGCACATTCTACACGAGGACACACACTTATCTGCAAAGGGGATGGGTCGGGTTAAGCTGTTCATAACAGTCTTGCAGTGAAAAGCATAGAGCACTGTTCCCTTTACGACCAGTGGTGCATTAACAACCAGCTTCGTAGGTCCATATGGATGTCGCGTGGATCAGGTGTGGTAATTTCTCCGACCGTTTATTGATTGGTTACGGTCGTACGTTCATTAGGTCATCACAGTTACCGGGTTTGAGGTCTTAAAATATGCACAGGACGAAAGTTCCAGTAAACTACCTAAAAGCGTTTTCTTTACAAATATGCGTGCCAGAATTTTTGGCGCGTGAACTGAGAATTCAAAATTAAATATTTTGTCACTTTTTAAAACTGTATTGTTTCAAATTCCGTGGCGTGATAGTATGCGAGCTGGCTAGATTAATGTGAACCTGAAATCTCTTTTGCAGTTATAAATGCAATTATGCGGTCTACTGAAAGGTAATTTCGATTAATTCCGTTTATAACTTTGGGAATACAGGGGGGTAAAATACTGCATGGTCTCTTAATCCAGAAGTTTCTGTATTTGGGCACAATATTTTTATCAGATATTTTCACCCATAAGTTTATTTTTATCTAATTTAGTGAAAATACAACGTGTTACTAAATATGATCGTTGAATGAATAGTACAATGGAGGTAAATAACTAGATGGAAATTTTTGGGACTGCGCACGAAAAAAAAAAAAACTTAAATAAGAAAAGTAACCCATGGACGAGAAAATAAATATATGTATACAACACTGGAAAATTCCAAGAGGGGATAGAGCCAACAAACAGAACAGCAACTAATTACGAAAAATGTGTATTTATATATAGGACCAACATATAACACATAGAAAACAACACATGGCTAAACCTGCTCGAAAAAGTTAGGACTAAACTGAAAAAATTACTAGAAACAAAATAGGACAACACAACAAAGAAACGCACTCATATACAGCAGTTTTACAAGGGTCAAGACAGAATGCAAGCCAGGTATGCTGTAATCAAGCCAGAAAATTACATGAAGGAATCGAGTCAAACAAAACAGGACAGCAAGTTAAATGCGGAAAAGTAATCTACTATATATGTATACGAGATAACTGTATACGACCAACAGACAACACGCTGAAGACGACACACGCTAGTTATCTACTCACACAAATAAAACAAACACAATGAATAAACTCGCACAAACACAGTTGTTTTTCCGACAGAATGCAACGTTTCGGGAACTGCTATCTGTTCCCGTCTTTAACTATTATCGTATGTTACTAAATGTCACCTGCAAATTCCAGAAGGTGATTCCTAACAATAAATTGGTGGAAAATATGGACACAACCTATATGCTAAAGCCTTTACATAAGGGTGTACACGCCCTTAAAAGTAGAGGCAAAACTAATGTTCTTTGAAAATAAAACAAGCAGTATCGTAGCTTAATCGTAGAGTTTCGGTATAATGTGGTATCAAAAATATATATGTAATCCATGATAAATTGGTTTGCTGATATCAACCCCGTCCATGGGAAAATGAGGGCTAGTACCCCATTTGTGCATGAAAAAAATGTGACCCTCTGATGGTAATTATGAATCGCATAATGTGCGTTGAGTGTTGCCTATGTCGCAGGTATAACACATTCACTCTTTAGAACATTACAAAACATATTTTTCTCGAAAACTGTAGGGTGAAGCGTAATGACACATAGTGAATTTTTTTTTCTTCCTATATTCACCTTACTACTTACGTCAATAGCTAGATCTTCGCATATTCTTGAGGGTCACATTTTTTCATACACAAATGGGGCGCAATCCCTTAATGTCTCATGGACGGTTTTGATATCGGCAAACCAATTTACCATGGATTGCATATCTTTGTTTGATAACACATTATACCGAAACTCGGAGAATAATCTCAGATACTGCATGTTCTGCTTGCAATAAATATGGGTTTTACTTCCATTGTTAAGGGCGTGTGTATACTTAAGAAAAGGCCTTAGGCTATATAGGTCGTATATATTTTCCTCTTAATTTTTTGTGATGAATCATCTTCCGGAATTTGTCGGTGATTTTTAGTAATCCGTGCGACATGTAGGCAAAATTTATCTGGAATTACTTCCTTAAAAAAATTAAAAATTGTACTTGTGGATGAGATAGATTGTCATCAAAGCAGTACTGAGTTTACTGTAGTGGTATTCAATTAACGTGATTGTTCCTCGACATAACAAGTGAGCTTCTTTTAAGGGCGTCAAAGATTCTAGTATTTTCCCCTTATCATTAAATCACTTAAATATACTTTCTCCCATAGCTATTCATTTTTGAGAGCCAGTGGTGAAATATTCAATTAGATTCAAAGACTGTAATAACAGAAGGATAACAGAGATTCAATGAAAAACTACTCTATTTTAATGACTAAAACATTGATGCAGACTCATGTCTTGAAATCCTTGCAACTACTTTACTTAGTACTTCATTTATTTATTTTTTACTGAGAGAAACTTTCAATCAGAATATAATCTTTTTCATTCTGTAAGATTCGAAAACATTTTCCTGTGTGATTTTATATAAAAGGATATTTAGATATAATTTGCGATCGGCACTACTGAACTACGGGCATAATACCGAATGCAACTGTGTGAATCGCCCAAGTACCCTTTACACTAATTACCGCATTTTTAAGACTCTGCAAAGGAAATAATTACAAAAAAAAGCGCACAGGTATTTGCAGAATCCGTAAAATAAAATCCTTCTTCGTAGCGAAGGCGAAACATAAATTTCATTCAACAATAGTGGGAAATAACGCTACTTCTTGGCTGACGAATTTTGACAACAAAGTGTGCAGACCCTCCGTCGCTTGAAATTAGCAAAGTTTAAAGTATATCAAGCGCAAATTACGAAACAAAGTAATCGTAATGCACCACCAAGGCCAACAACTCAAGTGAACCGTATTTTTTTCAAAGGAACCCCGATCGTATTCGTCACCGTGAGCAAGGAATACGCAAGGCATAGGAAGGAATATCATCACAGGGATAGGTTTGCTAAATGACTCTCTACTCATTAAATACTGTCGACGAAAATGTTTCCTATATTTTAGCTTTCTCTGCTGGTAGCAGTGGTATTGATGTAAAAATTATAATTATAATTGGCATTTGTGTATTAACTGCAACATTGCTTAAAAATGGCAGCACGCCACAAATACCTCTCTTGCAATATAAGTCTTACAGGTGCAAAAAACAAAACATGTGTTGTATCGAACAAACGGCTGAATTAAAAAAAAAACAGAAACCTTCGATAACAATCAGGCCAGTGAAATCACAATTAGAATTCAAATACATGTACTTTAACGATATTAATTGAAACAGAACATGTGGGGAACGGTCATATTGTTCCAGAACGTTCAGTTCGTTAACAATTCGTCTGAAGATCTAAATCGGATTACTTCTCTTCAGTCTCGTATTGGTTAACGATTTGAGTTTCAGTTGAGAAAAATCTGGTCTTTAGCCCAAGGATTGCAACGCGCTCCCACATAATTTCCCGTAAGCAGAGGATAGATGGAAATGCTGATACTGAAGTAGACATCCATGAACTATGTTGTACAATTCGCTATTATACCCCAGTTTGTTCTTAAATGTCATAACTGTAAATTACAGGAAGCGTTTGACAATTTTTTCTATGGAAACGCTTTGTGTTCAAAAATGTTTGCTTGTAATAGACTGATATGCAATAAGCAAGAACATTTGGCTACTATGCGTGTTGTAAATAGGTGTCATAGATTTACATGACTTTTTAAGAAAATTCACATTTATTTTAAGGAAACTAGGTCCATAGACTAATGACGAAAAGTAAATTCTACTCCTAAATAACTAAACCTTTCTAAGAAAATTCAGAATATTTGGATGCCCAGGAAAAAACCAGTAGTAATCGGTATAAATACTTTTTAGCTTACATTTCTATGCACTCAATCATTCAAATAATTTTGAAGAAGTACTTAAAAATATATGTCGAAACCTTGTGTTTTAAAGTATACAATCAGCAGTCCGAAATTTTCCACCTGATTCGTAGGGAACTGGTAGAATAATTCCTGAAAAATGTCGTAATTATGTAATTTTGGTAGCACTACTATCAAAAATGGAAATCGATAGAATATTATTACAAAAATTTAGTGACCACAGTAAGTAATTAAGCACACCAACTTTGCCTTAAACAGGCTTAGTGGTTCGAAATATGTGGCATATTACACTAAAACGATGATAGGTTATTAGTAAGTGTATTTACATAGGTATATATTAAATACTTACAACATATCAAGTTAGCTACAAATAGGTTAAAGATTTAGGATACAAAGCATAATTCGGCATCAATTTTGAAGTAAAGTACTTTACACTTTTAGAACTCTTTAGTTCAGGCAGACTGCCCTCAAGCTCTTTGTATGGCAATATTTTGAGGACTATTTGATTAGTTCCTGATATAACACCTGAAATATTCATTTACCAAATGGCGCAATATTTCATAACTGCGGACTAAGGAAGCTGTGTATAAGTGAGTGGTCGTAAGATGTATTGCGAGTGTACAAAGTTTGGTTGAATCAAGTCAAATGGTTCCTTATATTTGACATACCAATATGAAGTAGTTATAATTTTGCTGATTAAAAACCTTTAAAACTACAAAATAATATAATTTTAAGTATAATATGGTATTTTAATACCAAATATGACGGGGATCGGTAGAGTGGTCCTAGCGATATGGTGTCGAAAGCATGAATATTTTAGGCTGCGGTATATTACAAAATGGCGGAAAAAAATAACTGCATGAGCTTGTTTATTGTTTGAAGAAGCTCGGTGATCATAATAAGTTTGACCGAACCAGCACTAATGGTTCGGCAATAATGATACATTTACCTAAAATACTTATAAAGTCACCGTTTTGAAAACCACAGTCTAATACGAAATAACAGGTTATCAGCTTGCCTAACTAAGAACTACCTATATGTCAAATGTATTGGTTATTGGTTGAGTAGTTCCCGAGGTATAAAATAAAATATTTATTTATTCTCGTTGTGTTATCTTACAAATTGACGGAATAATGATAACATGACTTTCCGAATTGTGATAGTATAATAAGAAAACCTGCCAATTTTGTTTCAGATCTGCAGTAAAGTTTCTGGGATATGACATAGCTACCAAAACATTTTTAATGCCGCAATTTTGAAAACGAGCTATCGAGAATGTTATAGAAGTGTTAAAGTCGGTGTCTTTACGAAGATCTGTAATTATGTAGAGTTTTGTAAAATTCAGAGGAAGGATTCAAAAGTTTTTAAGGGACACACAAAAACACTTACGTACCCAAACGCAGACACATACACCGACAGTATAACAACTGCACACTGATAGGACGGCAATCTCATGTCTGTGTTCCTTTCGGGGTGTATGCTCAATACGCTGAAACTACGCGAAGTAGACTTCTCCTGTGTAGCCGAGCATGCTCGTTCCTACGAGAGGCAGGACGAATTCATGTAGCGTAAACCTACAACTTAAAAGTTGCGCGCATCTCAACTGTAAGTATTTTTTTGTGAGTCCATTGTGCATTCAAATCCGATAGGTGATAATGGTATTGAGATATTCTTAAAAAAAAAAAAATGGTGATGCACCGGGCCGAACCTACATGAATGTAAAGCTGTTCCATAACGCTAATTTGTTAACTACAGTAACAATTACAATAAATGGCGAATTCGCACATATTTCCATAAATACAGATAAAGTACCTTGAATTTGGGAAAAACGAACAGTCCTTATTACTTATAGACCTAAACTGCTGTGTGTTCATGGTGTCTCCAACCAGACCCAACTTCAACCCTCTTCCACACTGGTGACTTATTTTCACACTGATTGAGGGGGATGAGAATGTGGCATGGTGCGTGAAAGCATAAAATAATATAACTAATACTCTACNATTGAGGGGGATGAGAATGTGGCATGGTGCGTGAAAGCATAAAATAATATAACTAATACTCTACGTAAGGAATGAGACCGCAAGAATTCTTCTGCGCGTTTGTGGATCAAGTTTCTGGGGCTTAACATAATGTAGCTGTATGATCGCTCCCGCTCGTCGCTAGTGTAGAGTCATCGTGCGACGAGCCAAGTACCTTCCGCTTTTCATCGCTCCTTCTCTTACCCAATCCCCTCTAACACACGCTATTGTGTTATACTTGACTTTGCTAAGGAGGTTTCACATGGCGGCTGCTCACGCCGACCAGGCGGAGCAGAAGGCACCGTTCAGAGGGCGTTTTCTGCTACGAGAATGTTTCACAGATCTCATCTCTTTCCAAGCAAGCAACAGGCAGCGGATCAGCAACCTGCTCAGTAGCTATGGCCTTCGTAAATAAACCGAAATAAAGCAAACAGGAAACAAATATAAATACTTTAATATAAAAAAAAGCTTAAAAAATATATGAGCAGTTGATAACCAAAAATGAAATAATAACTTTGTGCGGCAAAAATTATTTACGTGAAAACTATATTACGACTTTGAAACGCATGAATAATCGTATCATTAAAATTCTACTGGGGGCTTAATTTCACGACATTGCAACTGGAACGCCCTCGATTCTAGTCGATCGATACTACTTAATCATGAATATGAGTGATAGTAATTATATCTTCCTGAAAGATCAAAAATCGTGCATGGCAATACGTAGTAAGCATATGCTTTTATATCTATAAGAATAACTTACCTTTAAGTAATAAATAATAACAATACGACCAATCATAATCATTTAAATTTAAGCTAAGGTTTCTACTTCGCCTATATGTTAGCGCTGGCCCTGAAAGCGTTTGTTTAGTACATTTACCGTTACTTCCAACTTTTCTGAAACACTTCTTAAGTTCTACTTTCAATCTATTACTTCTCATGCAAACAAATATTGACTTAGTCTAGACAATTAAACCAGAAGGACAACGCACCGCATTCGTGCGCACTCAGTTCAATGTAATTTTGCATGATAACTGTAAACTTTTAACGTGTTTCTCTACTATTTTTTTATACCTCACGATTGGGCTGAATTTTAAACGTACATACTGTACGTTGTCAGGTGTTAAATCTTGTACCACATTAGGCTCCTCTGGAATGACACTGAAAAATTGTGCATATTGTGAGAGGTGTAGTTAATAGCACATAAAATGTATATTAAATAGTACGTTAAACATTAAGTGGTTGTTCGTACTATGGCCCGGACTTGACAACACACTTGCATGTAAAAATAATAATCTCAAAAGAAGACACTAAAAAAATACTCTTGCCATAAGTTTCAAACAGCCAAAACTACCAAAAATTATAACACTACACATCTGGTGGAGCAACATTGATTTACTTTTAAGCAAACTTTTGTAGAACAGCTCTTAAAATATTTCATCATGTTTAGTATTATGAAGAAATGTGCAGCTTTAAAGTAAATTAGCTATCTCAATAAAAAAAAATTCAAATTCAAATAGTATGGCAGACTGACTCCGTAGTAATTAATTTAACCCGATAGTGTCTTCAAAAAAGTTTTCTCTCACACTTGAACTAAAATGAAATGAAAAAAAAAGAACCTTTGGTTAGCTTAGTTTCTTATCGGTGGAACATGATTACTCTTGACTCTGAGAGATGTGTAGGCAAATGACGGAGAAAAGTTTTAATAACTTGTTAGAGATCACCAGAGAATAAGTATAAAATGTTTGATAGTTTACAAAATTGGGTCGAAACTAGCAGGAATTCGCTCTTGGCAACATAAAATAAACCTTATACCTCTGTAGAAACATAAGGTCTGTGGCAGGAACACGTCGAACCAGCCCCGGGTACGAAGTAATCTGTAGTCCGAAATACGTAATTGCAATTTGCAGAGTTTTAATTAAATATCATCTGTGGCACTCTTATTTTGCTCCACGAACACTGCTGATGTCATTTGAACCATTTTGGCACCCGAGTCATCTAAGAAAAATCTTCTTCCAGCTACATGTAAAACATTTATTAAATCAATGGTAATTTAAAATTAACCTGGCCAATATAGGGCTTAACTAGGAACTGCGTTCACAAATGCATCATTAAAATACTACGTACGGTCAGTGCTGCCAATTTCTTAAAATTATAAACTTACAGCCATTTAAATACAAATATGACCATGAAAACTGCATAAAATTAAATGTCAAAATAAATGAAACCTGTTAAACATGTTTAAAACTTGAAACAACAGATGCTCATTAACATATATCATAAACATAAAATATTAGCCTATTACTAAATTTGATTAAAACATACCACGTAATGATGAAAATTAAAATACATGTGCCAATAGTAACATCACGTATAGTAATAATAACTTGATACTAAATCTGTAGCAAAATAAATATTTTGGAATAACCATAATAGTGAATACCGCCATGAAATCTTATACGTTACATAACTATTTATTGCTAGGCATTACCAACACACTTATTTTGTCCCCGTTTAATTCACATTAATTTTAAAGGAAATAATATAATTTATAAACAAAAAACAGGGAAAACTTTAATCAAAAATAATCAAATGCTTTTATATTAACAAAAGTAAAAAAATTCTGCGACAAATTACATGTATAGGGAACACCCAAAAGCGTCATACATTAGGTCATTTTTCAAAGGTTTGATTCAAAAGGTGTGAATAAACCAGGAATAGCACGTGCTGTGGACTACGTGCAGCGTCGCGGCGCGATACGTCTGATCCTAGGTAAGCACGAGAGACGTTGATAAAACCATGAAGAAGCGCGGAAACCGACTGTTATTATAGTGTGTAATTCAGAGTACCAAGCATTTTAGAGTCTAAACCTCATCGACGAGTGTGGCATAATACCTGTGTTGATCACGTGACCAAAATAATTAATTGTCTTATTGTCGTAATTTTTCCAGTCGTTGTCTTCTCTAATGCATTGTAGTAGGTGGCAGGATGTTCTTTTGCAAATATTAATCTGTGTCCATTTATTTTATGTTACCATTAGTCACAAAATTATATTCATCCTGAAATGAATGTTAGTTGCTTGTGGTTGTATTTCCCCACTTTGTTGGAGACACTGAAATAAATATAACGTGTTGTGTTTGTGGTATAGGTTATTACTATGGAGTAGTGGTTAACATACCTAGTTGTCATATAGTTAAGTTGTATACTGGAGTGAAAATAATAATAGCATACTTGTAATAGAATGAACACATTAGCAAGCGATCACTAATAAACACTATAATTATAATAACATTATATTACTACTGAGCAAACTACCAACTAAGAAATCAGTTCAATCATTGAAGAGCGTTTAATTATTATGATTGAAAGTTTTGTGAAGAAACATAAGTAATCAATGTTCAGTCAAATTGAAACTCTCTACTCAGAATATAACTGTAATTATAGTTGACATTTGGCAGCTTACTGTAGTTTTTCCACTCTAAGGAAAATATTGTTCAATGTCCAATAATAAAAAAAAAATCTCACTTGGTTCTACTCCATTAATGAGTAAATAACTTCTCTTGCCTCGGCTTCTCAGATTGGGCGATGAGTTTTAGGATCCAATATGCCGACTTAAAAGTTCCAAGAACAGAGATAATTTTTTAACACAGTCCAGTTGGAATTTACCTCAGCTCAATAGGCGAATCACTTCCAGACATTCCCTTGCCAAATATTACATATAGTACTACGCTGCCAACAATCGATTAATGTTTACATTTAAATATATTTCTTTTGGCAATCTGTTTAACACTGCTATCTTTAAATGCTGCATTAAAACCTTAAGTTAACTTAATAATTGTTAAAATGTTTCAATCTGTGATCATAATCAAATATAATACTACAATTAAAGATGTAAACAATAAAATAAAATTAAAACATTTGCAAAACATTACAAGCATATAGAGTAACTAAGTGACAAAGAATTCTGCTAATAGAATTGCCATGCAAAAAATAAATATAAACATAAAATTTACTGTGGAAATAAAATAAAATAAAATAAATAATAATTGGGCAGAAATACCAGATTAGCATACGTTACAATCCAGTCACGAAACTTTCTACGCCCAGGATATCTTAACAATATCGTCAATATTAAGTACACTGTCCCCTGCGGTTCAGCAACTGTTTCATGCGAATCGCAATCGTTTCAAATAATTGCACAATTCTTGAATGGCCAGTGCCATGGTGTGGATATAGCGTCATNGAGCGTCGTCAAATTGAGGTGTGTTGTATCACACTGGGTTTTCGTGCCTCACGTAATTTGTACCTATAAAAGGAAGGGAAAAAACGCAACTTTTCAGGAATGCGGACAAAATGTTTTGTAGATGTTTTCCAGCACCCTGCCGGAAATATGTTACACTTAAGTATCTAAATCTTCGTTCGACAATTTTGACCCCTTTGCACGTATTCCTACAAAACTACATACTGCCTTAAACAAAGCAGCTTTAGTTTTTACTGTGTATATATATTTGTTTTAGAGTGGAGGATTAAAATATTTAATATTGCTGTGTGTTTCGAAAAAATAATAATGAGACATTTTGCGAAATAAAGAAAATGTGAAATAATTAAGTAGAACTATAACAAAATATAGACTGTTCACGATAAAGTGGGCACTTTTGAAACCTTAGTTACTTTTTCCTTTCAGGATTTTTTTATCCTGTAGCCACCTTTTTAAATAAATATTGTTATGTAAGTAATAAACATAGTGTGTTTATTCCACCGCGCTTGGAAGTTAACGTCTAAGGCTAAAATCCATATATTTATTGTCTATTATTACAAATTAGAGGACTTTCAAAAGTGCTCACTTTACTGGAAATAGCCGATAATGCGATACACTACGCAAATGCTGTTGTTAATTTTCGCATTTCCACAAATGATGATTTTCTATAAACGGAATTCCGAACAATGCTTAATATTTTACTACAGGATTGAAATGACAAGCTGATTGAATATTGTAATAAATTTTCTACGGCCCCGGGGATTGGTCCTTGGTTGTGGTTTTTTCTTTTAGAGTGGTGCTTTTTCGACTGGGTTCCTATTAGAATGGAATATGGACCCTTTAGGCAATCGCAAACGCTGCGAATTTGCACCTGTTGAACAGATGAAGACGAGAAATGAAGTGTATGAAACGTCAAAAGCAAATATCGCTTGTGGCTATCGGGAATGATACACATTAGGTACAAAATAAGTAAAAAAATTACAAACCCCGCAATATACTGAAAAATGTACACAGTCTTGGAAAAGTTTTTGTTGAAAAACAATTAGAAATCTCGGTCAAATTACGAACATTCGTTTAAATTCAATTAACTTTCCTTAGAATTTACAAAAACACTCACGGACACACACATACTTGTGTGTATATACAGGATGAGTATATAATAATACCGCAAAGGGTGAGTATAAAAGAATACTTTGAAGGTCTACAATATCAAGACCAAACCACCTACAACCTTGGTTGACCAATCAAATGAACCGTGGAACCTTGGGGTTGGTTTACCATACATTCATAAATGTTCAATGTGATCTCCATGAGTGGCCGGAATGATATCTACGTGATAATCAAACTCCTTCCACGCTCTTGTCAGCATGTCTGGTGTTACGGTTTGGATGGCATCCGTAATTCTCGTTTGAGGTCGTCAATGTTAGCCGGCAATAGTGGACGAAACACTTGATACTTTATGTACCCCCATAGAAAAAGTCGCACGGGGTAAGATTCGGGCTTCTTGGGGGGCCAGTGATGAAGGGCCTGTTCACCAGCTGCTCCTCGACCAATCCAGCGTTGCGGCAACGTGTCGTGCAGGTATCTGCGAATAGGTAAGTGCCAATGAGGTGGCGCACCAACCTGCTAGAAAATGAAGTCCCCCGCCGCCTCTTCTAACTGAGGAAACAACCACCTTGTAAGTATGTCCAAATAACAGATTCCGGTAACAGTGGGCTCGTGAAAAAAGAAAGTGCCGAAAACAATGTCTTTGGATACAGTGCAAAACACGTTCACTTTGGAGGAAGCGCGCTCGTGTTCGGTGGTTTCATGTGGAGGCTCCTGACTCCATATCCGCACGTTGTGCCGGTTCACCTTGACGCGTGCCGCATTGTTAGTATTCAGAAGCACCACTGTCACACCCTCCACCGTCTTAAAGCAGGATACTCAGTGAAGGGCCCACAGTACATGTGCCGCCCATTAACATGTGCTGCGAGGACAGGCCGGCCCCAGAGGACGGATAGGCAGTTAACACATGTAAAGGTGGTGCTGCTGGTCTCCTCCCCAACCCGTGCAAAACCGCGTGAGAACTTGGACATGTGCGGAAGAAATGCTGATGTAAGCAGAGTTTCGCCGAAACAATGCTAGTTAGCCGCGGGAGAAGGGCTGACAGAGCTTGGCAGTTATGCTGCTGACCCCCACCCCTCCCCCAGCAACACGTGTGAAAACATTAACATGTGCCCAGATAATGCAGAGGTAAGCTAGAGCCCCCCTCTCCCCTCTCACCAACACCAACTAGTGCGACACATGTGAGGATCTGGGGGGAGGGCACCGAAGGGGGTTAAGAGTCCTGATATGTGGAGGAAGTTAATCAGTTTCTTCTGTGGCCTCGCCGCAAGGCGGAGATCACTCAGTTGTATCCCTGCGCCGAGAGGCGGCAGTCGGGATAGTGATGTAAGAGTCAGTCGAGTCAGTCAGTCCATCGAGGCTGGGGTTTGGACTCCANGCGGCGGGAGAAGGGCTGACAGAGCTTGGCAGTTATGCTGCTGACCCCCACCCCTCCCCTAGCAACACGTGTGAAAGCATTAACATGTGCCCAGATAATGCAGAGGGTAAGCTAGAGCCCCCCTCTCCCCTCTCGCCAATACCAACTAGTGCGACACATGTGAGGATCTGGGGGGGAGGGCACTGAAGGTGGTTAAGAGTCCTGAGATGTGGAGGAAGTTAGTCAGTTTCTTCCATGGCCTCGCCGCAAGGCGGAGGTCACTCAGTTGTATCCCTGCGCCGAGAGGCGGCAGTCGGGTCAGTGATGTAAGAGTCAGTCGAGTCAGTCAGGCCATCGAGGCTGGGGTTTGGACCCCAGCTGAGTCAGTGATGTAGAGTCAGTTGTAACCCGCGCCAAGAGGCGACAGACAGGAGCGCCATGCCGAGACGCGATATTAGTCAGTTGAGCGATGGTAATAGAACAGTCGTATCACCAAGTCGGGACGCGAAGTGCGATACCGAGAACGGTAGTCGAGTTGTGGCCTCATAACGAGCGGTGCCACCCCGAGAAGAAGTAGACTGCGCCAGAAGGCAACGGTCGGGTGGGAGCTCGCCGGAGCACCAAGTCGGGGGACATGAATTGCGATACCGACAGCGGCGGTCAGTCAGCCAGTCGAATCAGTCGTGACATCACCGGGGAAAGAACCCCGGAACAGTCCATCGTAGAGAGTCTAATCGAGGACGAAGTCTCAACCAGCAGCAGGAAGTCAGCTGTATCCACCACGCCAACAAGATCAACAGAGGGCCTGGTAAAGGCCGTCCAACTCACCAGACCTCACCCTACCGCCGGAACATCCAGAACTACCAATACAGCTAAATATCAGTATCGTCCCCCAAGACGTCAGAAACGTTAGCACGAGTACTTTAATCAGCCCTTAAGGCTCCCAACTCGCAAGTTACCGTCTCTGAGTAAATATCTATGTTTGTATTCTTATTGCCAAAAATATAACCTAGTACATTTGAAACACCTAGTGACTACATTATTTTTTATCCTATAGAACAACCAAGGTGCCCATAGTCTGCGCCAGAGAGGTAACTCAGACCCAATGAACCATCCTGTCCTGTATACCACAGGTGGGGAGTAGCGTCAACCTTACAATTTGTATGGAACGTCACTCCATTGCTAAAAACCAGCTTAGACATGAAGGCATCGTCTACCTCGTTCTGGGCAAATAAAGGAAACATCAGACCGTCCCC
>NQII01008193.1:9908-77500 GCA_002778355.1 Clitarchus hookeri
GGGGGGGGGGGGGCTTCATTTTTCAAAAATAGGGCTTGTACCTTTCTCTGGAGATCTCAAGGGTCAAATGGGATATTTTTAGGGAAAGTGAGAAATTTTTGAGGGGATAAAAGAGAAAGTTTGATGGAAAACCATGTGTTTAAAAAAAAAGGGGGGGGGGGGAGAATAGGAAAATTGTGACAACAATCAAGATGACGGACAACATCGCAGCACCACTGCTCCAAACTGTTACCCAGGAATTGGCCAAACCATACTACTAATTTATATAGTGCCTTCAGTTGTGCGAGCATATAATGTTTGTAGTCTGTTGGCGGTTTCTTCACACTTTATGAATCAAACCTTTAAAAAATTACCCCATGTATGACGTGTTTAGTTATTTGCTTCAGAAAAGTTGGAGGTAACCGTGAATAGACTATAGTTACAGTCATTCCACTTGTCCAAAAATGTATGCTTAAAGTTTCCATTTCTTCCCCACAAATTTTGGATTTATTGGTTACATTGTAATAATTATTGTAATAAATTAATCAAATCTCTAGCTCGTTTAATGCTAAAAAAAATATGCCACCCCTCACTTTTGCAAAAAAAAAAAATTGAAATGAATTACAGTTTGGTATAGTTACTCAATACAACACAATGGCAACATTAAAACAGAACACTACTAAGACACGGTTATGGTTATTTTGGACTACCAACACAGAAACAGTTGTTTCAGACAGNCATTAAAACAGAACACTACTAAGACACGGTTATGGTTATTTTGGACTACCAACACAGAAACAGTTGTTTCAGACAGTTATTTTATTTGAAAGTAATTGAGCAGCTTACAAAATGTTCTGTTGATTTTTTCACATTGCTTGACATATTACTCTTCTTTGTTCATTTTGCATTAACTGTATCATGAGTTACGTTTGTGCGCGACTGTTAATGTGCGCGTAATTATGATTGCGCAGTTGTACGTGCTGGGTGTGCTGTATTTGTCTTCTTCGTCGTGGGTGCGCAATAAATGCTTTGCATGTCTGTTTCCCATGTGTCCTAGAAAAATGTTCTGCTTAAACATATACATTTTCATGTACATCATACTCTGTTCTTGTTAAAAAAAAAATATATATGTAAAAATTTAATGTGCAGAGTTAAAATGCTTAAAGGCAACATTTGTGCAATGTAGTTGTTTAATTATNATATATATGTAAAAATTTAATGTGCAGAGTTAAAATGCTTAAAGGCAACATTTGTGCAATGTAGTTGTTTAATTATTTATTTAATTTTTTTTTTCCAAATTGAAGAATCGTCCAGCAGGACTGTTAAGTTACTTAACAACGTTGCTGAAATGGAAGTAGACATCGGCTAGTGAATTATAAGGTGGGCACATATTTTTATCAAGTAGTTCAGGTTTTAGTTCGGTATGGCAGTTTTCTTGTTTTGCTGTTAATTTTTCATTTCATTCAAAGACGAGTTGTGAGGGAGCATTCTTCCTTTCTGTCTGTCTTACTTTTCACAACACAGCTTCTGTGTCATACTTCAATAAACAAGTGGTGGTTATTAACGCTGTCTTGCAATATCTTCCTTTTTTTCTAATTGCTGTTTACATAATGTAGGCGTAACAAGTAGAACAGTAGAAAACTTATGCAAGTATCGAGAATAAATATAATGTGTGTAAAGCTAAAACTCGCACGGGATGTCTGTGCTACGCACGGACAGCCGAATGATGCTGGATGGCGTAGCACAAAAAATAGGTGAAATACATTTTATTTGTGTACAAATCATTTTCTGAATATAAAGTGTAAATAAAACGGTATGTTGTTTATCTTTATTTATCCTTGTAGTGTGCTCTGCCACCTGTAATTATTTGGCAGCTTGTGCCATTTGCACAGTGAATCCTGCAGAACATAGTCTGCAGTATGTCCAGTTAACATCTTTTTCCTACGTGTAATGTTCTCAAATGTGAGTTCTGTCAGTGGCTGTGAATGTTTTATTATTGTTACTTTCAAATTGTTTCAAATTAGTTTATTTTTGAATGATGTATACAAATGTGCGCTGTTGTGACAGATGTCGAAAATTATAATATAGTACCGTTTTGTGAACAATAGAATAAGATGAAAAATGCAGAAGGTATTTAATGTAGGTGAAGTGGTTGAGCTAGCTGCGAGAAAACACAANACAATAGAATAAGATGAAAAATGCAGAAGGTATTTAATGTAGGTGAAGTGGTTGAGCTAGCTGCGAGAAAACACAAAGCACAGAAATAAGGTGACGGGCATGAGCAGTGTTTTTCTCTTTTGATACATAGTGTTCACAACTAGTAAAGCTGTAAATATTTATCATATTTATGGTTTTCAATGTCAAGAGTTCGCATTTACGTCACATGCATGTAAAGACAACTGTCAACAAAGTGAATGGAAAACACAATTTTAATTAAAACAGAATTGTAAACAAGAAGCAGAAGCGATATACACTGAAGAGCCCAAAAAAACTCTGATAGCCATGCAATACTTAATGGGCCCACCCCTGTACTGAAGAACTGCATTAACATAATATGCCTATTTAAGGAGGATCCTCAGTTCTGTATTATTATTATTAAGAGGAGGTGGCCCTCCACTTTCAATACTTCACTGGAAGGCATCCCAGATATGCTTAATTAATTTAAAATCAGTAGAACAGTGCCTAATGACGACCCCAAATTCAAATGAGCATTATTCCTTCAACCGTAATTTGACAGCTCTGGATATCTGTTGACTTATTGGAAGAGACTAAACCCATCAGGAGCACAGCATGTTTAACTTTCTGCTACATGTATGAACATACACACGCACATTTTTTTGTAATAGCATGGATCTCACTTCAGCTTGTAAACACTTATCGTAAAGACAAGATTGTATTGTGAATAGTGATAAAACCAAAATAACACTGAAATGTACATTAATACACAGCATAATGCTGAAATTTATGTTAAGACACAAAATAAAATTTAATTAGTGAAAATACTTTATTATATTAGTAAAACTTTGTGACCAGTTATGTATTTCCTAGTGTTGGGTCGATTCCGATTCCGGCATCGGTCGGTTCCATCGATTCTACTGGAATCGAAGGATTCACAATCCAGTGATTTCGGAGTCAAAGTTGGTCGATGCTTCCTTTCTTTACGTAAACGCTGCATGCATTTTTTGATGTACCGCTGTTTATCACTAGAGTCAAAGCACAAACGAGAAAAGTATATCTGTAACCAACCATTGTTTGCAAAAAAAAAAAATATGGCTAAGTTTAATGTTTATACCCTTCAATGACAGATTAGTGTGCAACACTTTCTCGCCGAAAATCAGTGGTCACGCCACCCTCTATACTTGCCATGTTTACTACCAAACACATGTCACATTCCTGTCAATCAATTCTTCCACGGCATACTCATTACCAGTGCTGTTAATTCAGGTTTCCGCCGCAATGATTCCAACATGACCGTGTCTGCTATGCAATTTGCATGCTCCACCGGCAAAGNTTAATGGGCCCACCCCTGTACTGAAGAACTGCATTAACATAATATGCCTATTTAAGGAGGATCCTCAGTTCTGTACTATTATTATTATTAGGAGGTGGCCCTCCACTTTCAATACTTCACTGGAAGGCATCCCAGATATGCTTAATTAATTTAAAATCAGTCGAACAGTGCCTAATGACGACCCCAAATTCAAATGAGCATTATTCCTTCAACCGTAATTTGACAGCTCTGGATATCTNGAACAGTGCCTAATGACGACCCCAAATTCAAATGAGCATTATTCCTTCAACCGTAATTTGACAGCTCTGGATATCTGTTGACTTATTGGAAGAGACTAAACCCATCAGGAGCACAGCATGTTTAACTTTCTGCTACATGTATGAACATACACACANGACTTATTGGAAGAGACTAAACCCATCAGGAGCACAGCATGTTTAACTTTCTGCTACATGTATGAACATACACACACACACACACACGCACATTTTTTTTGTAATAGCATGGATCTCACTTCAGCTTGTAAACACTTATCGTAAAGACAAGATTGTATTGTGAATAGTGATAAAACCAAAATAACACTGAAATGTACATTAATACACAGCATAATGCTGAAATTTATGTTAAGACACAAAATAAAATTTAATTAGTGAAAATACTTTATTATATTAGTAAAACTTTGTGACCAGTTATGTATTTCCTAGTGTTGGGTCGATTCCGATTCCGGCATCGGTCGGTTCCATCGATTCTACTGGAATCGAAGGATTCACAATCCAGTGATTTCGGAGTCAAAGTTGGTCGATGCTTCCTTTCTTTACGTAAACGCTGCATGCATTTTTTGATGTACCGCTGTTTATCACTAGAGTCAAAGCACAAACGAGAAAAGTATATCTGTAACCAACCATTGTTTGCAAAAAAAAAATATGGCTAAGTTTAATGTTTATACCCTTCAATGACAGATTAGTGTGCAACACTTTCTCGCTGAAAATCAGTGGTCACGCCACCCTCTATACTTGCCATGTTTACTACCAAACACATGTCACATTCCTGTCAATCAATTCTTCCACGGCATACTCATTACCAGTGCGGTTAATTCAGGTTTCCGCCGCAATGATTCCAACATGACCGTGTCTGCTATGCAATTTGCATGCTCCACCGGCAAAGTAAGCTATATTCCGGTGGTGGTGTGGTTATTATTACAAAAAATTCCGGGAAATTATGTTTTAGTGTTGTACACGGGCAGTGGGGTAATGTTATTTTGTTACATACAAGATTTTGAATTAATTTCAGAGTTTTATTTTCATATCAAAATGTAGCACCAGTGAGGACAATAGAACAATGAAAATGGATATTGCTCGTAGCTGTAACAAATTTGTTGTGCTTTTATTAAAAAATTGATATACAGAGTTTTGATTTATTGAAGTAACATTTATGGGCTCAATGTTTGTTCATGACCTGAGACTTTTTATACCAGAAGGTCGCCATAATGTTTGTAACACTGCTCTAGCTGTATACAATTTCGAGTACCATAATAATTGTGTAAGATTATTTATGTATGATTGTAAATCCATTACCAATACACATACATAATTACAGTTTCGTAATAATTTTTCTTGCAGCTGAGAAAGTGAATCGTGTGTTCTATAAACTAAGTATTAAAGTGCAAGGATTTGAAATCAGAGAGTAGATACCCAAATTTGAGAATTGAAACTTGCATCGGAATCAGCACATTGTAGGAATCAACGCAACACTAGTATTTTCCAAATATTTTTGTAACATTCTGGCCAAGGGAATGTACATTGTATAGAAACTTAAACGTTTGTACCAGAAAATACCTAAAACTAGACTGTATGTCTTTATTTTATTTGTATTACAAATTATACAAGCATGCATTTTTGCTAACTATATTGAGCTCTTACAAGAATAAAGATGTGAAAATCTTGTCCCTACCCATTAGGAGTACCATACCCTTAATTTGTATGAACGTAGTTGATTTTAAGTTAAGACNGTGAAAATCTTGTCCCTACCCATTAGGAGTACCATACCCTTAATTTGTATGAACGTAGTTGATTTTAAGTTAAGACAAAATTTGACACCTTTGATTTTCAATTGGCCCTTTAAAAAAATACGAGGCAGAATACATACCTGATTTTCAAGGAATGTTCACAACTTACAACACGTGCTCATATAATACATAACAAAGCAGCACACACATTAGTATGCATTAGGTGCCTTTGAGGGGTGGAGGGATGGACAGAGGGTTGAATGTGGAGAAGGGCAGGAGATAAGAATTACAAGGTGATCTACAGAGAGGGTGAAGGGAGACAAGGAGAGACTACATGCAAGCTGGCAGCAATATTTAATCTTTAATTCATCGCAAAAAAAAATTTCCCTTGTAAAGAGCAGCCCACTGAATACACTAAAGCTGAAACCAGCATTGAATGAGTTTGATAGGTGTATTTGATTGGAAATTTACCAACTTGTCTATTGCGAAATATTTCATTGCATATCAAACAAAATAATCCATCCCTATACCGTATTATTTTTATTGTAAAGAACACACTGTTAATGCTTTCAAGATTATGGTAATTGGCTTTTACTGTAAGAAAGCATGTGTAGGCAACGAAACATTGACCCTGTGCTACTGAAGCAGAAACAAGTGAAAATAAGATGACCAGCAGTTTTTTGGAACTACTAAAAACTGGAAGAAAGCATATTTGGGCATTTAATGTCTCAGTGTTGAAAACTCGCTATTGTTCACAAATTCCACTGTTTGTTAAATCAAGATCCTTAGCATGCTATCTAAAAGAAAAAGATATATAATATTGAAAATTGACAGGAAATAGGCTGCTAGGCCACAAATAGTATGAGAGAGAAAATATACTCGCAGGTTGTCACTTGCTGTTAGAAACACACATGCAGTTGTTAGCCAGATGACATATTTTCATGTACAGATTCATGACAAAAGTTTCGCTCCAGCCAACTGCATCCATCCGCAAGCACCAATCCGCAAGTACTTGTGTTTGAATCATTTTCAGTTTTAAAGCTTGCAACACCCATGTTGTTGTTGTTGTTGGTTTTTAATATAACAAAACACACATGTGCCACAGGTAGCTTGGATTTATAGCATGTGTTCACACTTTGTAGCAGCCGTTGTACCAAAGAAGCTGTATCGGAGCATGATGTGAAACTCGGCAATACATTTCTTAATAAAGATATCAAAATACACAACTAAAACAGTTTGTTCTTGTGTGACTCAAATATACTTTCTCTCCACCCCCGGCCAGGCCCTACTTGCTCACCGGCTCTGTCAAACGCACCCCATCAGCTTCCTCAACCCATCGCCCAACAAGTCGTCTTTGACCTCTGGCCATCACCCTAATCACATGCCTTGTAATGGCTACCTATCTGCATATGCGACTTGGTAAAGTAATGTCTCGTTATCAGCGCACTCCTAGCAGCAATGGTGATCTGTGGCTCGCACGCTGCACAGTGAACCTACTTGCCTTGTGGCATTTCACAGAACGCTGCTAGAACCTGCCCCACGGCCAGGAGGAGGGGCGAGTGCTGCAGGAAAGCCACCAGCCCTGACCTAGAACAACCTGCCACTAATCCCGGCTGTAACACGAGCCAGACAAACCTTTAGCAAGGAGGAAAAGAAACACTTTTACATAAAAATTATCCATTACAAGACAATTTCAAGTGCTATTTTAAGCACCTCCCATTATTCAGATAGTTGTTATAAGTTTGCGATCACACTTTAATTTTTGTTATTTTTTTTTACTCACTTCCAACAGATATATGCTATTGAGTTCTAGACCATTTGACGTGTGTTTATCTGGAACAAATTATTATTGTATTCAGGTTCACCTAATCTGTAAATATTTCCTATAGAATTTTTAAGTTCGCTGAGTGTTTGATGAACATGTGATGGAAAATTCAATTTCTGTAGTAAAAGCAGATGAATAAAAATTATTTTAATATATTATATTTTTTAAAACTTATTTGTTGAAGCCAGTGGTGCAAGAGATCTCTGGATGCTCTTCTCATGAAGAAGAAGAAGAAGAAGAAAGAAGGAAAAAAAAGTGTAATGTCAAAATTCCCCAGAGTTACAAAAAAACACCTCATATTGTTTATAAACACCTCATATTGTTTATAGGTACATTGCTAAGGCTTTACCACCGGTCCCAAGTAGTGTCATGAAATGTCCCCAGTTTATTGTTGCTCAACCAAGTAGTGTGTTATCGGGTTGTTGCTCCGTGTGTATTTGAACTAAACTTAACAGTTTTGTATTTTTGAATGCATTTTAATATTTTTTCAATGTATGCATTTAAGTCCTAAATTTCGAATGCAGTAAGGAGAGTTCATGATGTGGCAACACTGACGGGTCTGGTTGCAAACATAGAAAACTGGTTTTTAATTTTGATGGATTTTAGTGTCGCTGTAATTACAGCTATAAAGTTCAGTATACGTTTGTTATGATTTGAAACCCAAGCTAAATTTTGAGTTTGTTGGTTTGAACATGGTGCNCTATAAAGTTCAGTATACGTTTGTTATGATTTGAAACCCAAGCTAAATTTTGAGTTTGTTGGTTTGAACATGGTGCTTGTGGATGATACTGTAGCGATTCATAATGTTTTTTTATATTTTGCTTTTGTGTTTTAAAGTAATTTTTCCTAGTTTTGAAGTGTAATGTAAATATTTTTGTGTTTTGGGTATGAAAGTATTGTTTGTTAACATTTTTTTCAGCACCGCTATTTTGAACTTNAATGTAAATATTTTTGTGTTTTGGGTATGAAAGTATTGTTTGTTAACATTTTTTTCAGCACCGCTATTTTGAACTGCTTATTTTATGGAAGAAATTTTTGAATATCCTGGTTTGTCATTTAGAAGTGTATTTCTTAGGGTCACGAGTGCCAGAGATGAATGAGCGCGTGCGCAGCATCAAGGACGTGCGCTATGTAAACACAAACACTGGTTATGTTAGCAGCTAACACATGGTTTTCACTGGTAGACATCATTGACGTATTCGCGTTATCCACATCTCTGACAGCTCCAGGGTGGATGCTGGCTGTAATTGGATAGTGAAGACGGCTCCAGGGCGGATGCTGGGGGATACGTGAATTTGCACCACAATCTGGGAAGTGGGTTGCTAGCCCGCCTAGTTTATTTCTTCTCGGACTAGGCTTCATCTAGACCAGTTGCTCTTTAAAATGCTGCAGTAATATAAATTTTATTTTCTGATTTAAAGTGTATTAAAAGTTAAATATTGTTGTGAAGCATGTGGTAAAGTATGAAAGAGCAGAGGGCAGGTGAAGAAGACGCCCAATATTTGCTGGATTATTATAATATGAGGAAATGTAGACCTAGTCCATTTGCCCCCCCCGCCCCCTCCCCCATCATAATTGCCGAGGGTAGGTATATCCGGCAAAAGTATAAATACTTTACCAGGAACATTTCTGAAGACTTTAATATCTTGTCTCACAGTGACATATTTTTAATCTGTTTGGACAGTCATTCAACACAACTATTTATTTAAATTTAACATCAAAGTAATGGAGGACGTTCTGCCCATTAGAGCGAGTTTCATTCTCGCTGGCTGGTGCTCAAAACTGAGGAAAAATTGAAATAATTTACGTTTATCTTGTGGAATGAGCAGTGCTTATGTTTGTTGAATGGGAATTTTATTGTGTCATATGTACATGGCAGAGTAAGGGAATTTTATATTTGCAAGAGTGAGTTTAATGTTGAACAATTTAAATTGCATAAACTTTCACAATATTAAAACTGATGAATGAGATATTTTAGTGTTTTACTTGCAAATGGTAGATACTAATACCCTACTACACCCTAGGTACTGCTCAGACAATTTTCTCTCTCATTCAACCAGATATGTTCTCAGCGAGTGCAAGTGAATTATTTTGTTTGTGGAAGTTAACCAGAGAGAGGAGACAATTTANCAACCAGATATGTTCTCAGCGAGTGCAAGTGAATTATTTTGTTTGTGGAAGTTAACCAGAGAGAGGAGACAATTTTATTGATGTGTAGGAGGGAATCTTGTGTCACTTCACACTTTGTACATAACAGTCCATTTTGTGTGTATATACCAATCCCTCACATTAATCGCACACTATTATTATTTACTCTCTGTCTCATATAGCTTCGCAAGATGACAGTCAGAGTGTGGCAACTTGATGTATAGNCAACCAGATATGTTCTCAGCGAGTGCAAGTGAATTATTTTGTTTGTGGAAGTTAACCAGAGAGAGGAGACAATTTATTGATGTGTAGGAGGGAATCTTGTGTCACTTCACACTTTGTACATAACAGTCTATTTTGTGTGTATATACCAGTCCCTCACATCAATCACACACTATTATTATTTACTCTCTGTCTCATATAGCTTCGCAAGATGACAGTCAGAGTGTGGCAACTTGATGTATAGGAAACAAACAATGTGCCATTTACAAAATCCTGTATCAACTGATGCATGAACAAATGGAAATTATTATTACGTTGGCTATTCTGATTGTACTGCCTATGCACATTAGACAAGCAGAAAATACTCGCGTAAGAAAGAGTTCCTAGAATAATTAATGCGTTTTCTTTTACGTGGTCACAAAACAGATGTTGTTGGTGTTACAAACTTAACTTCATGCTCAAGTAGTCGTTTAGAGGTGTTCAAAATGAAATGCAAATTAAAACAGTCCGTATTCAAATGAAACGCAACTTCAAACATTGGGAGTTCTGTTTAAGTCGCTTCCTCACTCACCCTGCCATCCGTACAAGCTTGATATTAATTCCAAAAGCCTACAGAGATATCGTAGGGTATTGTTAAAGTATTTTTCCCAATAATTAGATAATTTGAAGAAATATATTTTAAGCACATGTCATTTCAAGCCAGTAATACGAGAAAAAACTTTTAAAAATACGTGATCAAGAGGCAGGCTAACATGCTGCTATCTGTTGAACACGCTCGGCTCACAACAGATACTGCCATTCCATCTGTTACAACACGCCCTGCCACGCCATCTGTTAGTCAGCTCCCGAAACAGCACCAACCAGGAAAAAATTACTTTTTTATGTAAAATAACACATTTACAAACAGATACAAATTGTTTTATTTTTCCGCGAGCTCTGTATAATTTTTAAAGTAACATATATTTCCGTATAGAGCGATTTTGATTACTAGTAATTTCTATTGGGCGGTAATCATTAGTCCAAGTCCATCACACGCCACGATCTTCTTCTCGCAAACCAATTTCTTTGTCGTTTTCGAGTTGTTACTATACTTTATTAATAAATAAGAAAGTGGGAAGCACGTAGGTAGTTTTTAAGCAATTCTTACGTTATTCCATGAAACACATTTCCAATTGTAGCTGTTTAGTCTCAGTAATAGCAGAATAACTGCTTTGCTAAAGTTGTTGGTGGATGAAAGTGCGTTATCATGCAAGTTCCCCGAATTATTTTTATTTCCAGTCTTAACATATTAACTGTAACGTCCAAAGTGTGACAAGTACTACAATTATGATCTCGCAAATGTTAACCCAAATTCGCTGTCTCTAACAAATTAAAAAAGTTAACAAATATTTAATTATTTGCAAGGTTTTCTATTTTTACTTGTATAACCTACAGATTTTTTAGACAGATGTCGGTCTACAAATTCCTTAAAATTTGTTTGGCATCACAATGACAAGTGGATTAGCTAACAGCGCGTTGATAAAATATACAGCCCCCCACTTGATGCTCCAGCTGATGGCGAAAGGATACATAAACAAAAAGTAAACATTGGCGCTACTTTCGTCAAACTGTCAAAATTTTGCCAAGTTACATGAGACAGAGAATATTTGTTCACAGTGTGTATCTCCAGTCTCTCTGTCACCGTTGTGTTTTTCTCTTCCCTCCCCCAAACACTCAGACAATACTGGAAATCCTTTTCAATACAAGTATTCCCACTTGTATATTTATTATTAGTTGTTTATAGTGTTTCATTGTTGCATGTATTGTACAGGGGTATTTCCTTTACTATAATAGTCGCTTGTTCCGTCATACTTTATGTTTTGCATGCCCGTAAGCATGGGAACTTGCCAGTAGAAGTATTCACACCCAGTTTTTAATTGGACTAATTAAATATGTACTTTGGTATGCTGTTCACTTTTTGCTAGGAAAGTAAGTTTCACTGTTATCTTAAGAACATGCTTTAAAAGAATAATTATAATTTTTAAACACAGTACAGACATTTAATCTACAGTGTTTTAGGTCAACAATGTAGGTATATTACATAATTTAAATTTCCCTGCGTTGACAATTTAGTTATTAGAATTTCTCCATGGCTTTTTAAGTGCTTAATTTGAGTGAAGATGTAACTGTAATACATACCGTTTGCGTGTTTCAGGTTTCAGGTTTCGAAAAGGATGAGTGAATGCAGCTGGTACCATTTCATCTGCCAGAATGTTTATCATAAAAAGAGTACATATGTACCAATATGTATACTTAAAGTTAATTGGTTACTATATAAAGAATAGGTACGACTATCTTGTAAATTTCACGTGTAATACTCTTTGTGTATTACGCGCTGTAAAATTGACCTGTGACTGTAATGTGAGCTGAAAGCATCCTCCATTTCTGGCGGAATAGTTATTGTTGTTTTTTTATCATGAGTTTAGTGAAGCTGCTAGTTCCTTCCATGTTGTTCGTAAGTAAAACCTCTTTCTGGTCTGTCGGTGGAAGTGTCGATTGCGATTGTTGGAGACAGGTTATAGCGCTCCAAAAATGGCAGCAGCTTCTGAGGGAGAAAAGAAAACTGTGAAGAAAATACTGAAGTGTGTTTGAAGATGTTACGGACAAAATGAGTATAGAAACATTCGTTAAAATGAGAAATGAATTATGTAGTTTTCTAGTAAGAACATGATCATCTTCAGTGAACCATAGTGGACAGTTGATTCAGTGTGAAGATTGCAAGTCCAGTGAATATTCTACTTTAAAAACACGTTTTTTTTTTTTTGCAAAGTGACCTTGTGTAAGCACACATTCACAATCAATATACATGTAAGACTGAGAGCATTTGTGTACACAGAGTTGTTTTCGGTGGTAGATTATAATTTTGGTGCTAATGCTTTGACATTGTCAAAATTGTCATAAAGTTGTGTGCAGTACGTAAATAATAAATCTGTGTTTTATTTACAGTGATATTTACTTTGTAAGTTTTTGTAGTTATTTTCAAACACAAGTTTTTGTTGCAAAGAACTGTCTAAATATGCGTGCAAATTTTGTGTTGCGCAGAATGCCGTTAATTTTGTTGGCAGTGGGTGTAGTGTGTTCAGGTGTCTGTCTCGTGNTGCAAATTTTGTGTTGCGCAGAATGCCGTTAATTTTGTTGGCAGTGGGTGTAGTGTGTTCAGGTGTCTGTCTCGTGTGGAAGGCATCCAGATTTTAGTCATCTCTTGGTTCTGCTATACTTTGCATTTTCATGGGTTACTCAAAAACATTGCATACACAGGCTTAGAGACTTCGAAATTGTGGGAATGTTAAGCAGAGCTTGATACCATAATTAAAGGCTAAAAAAATTAATCTTTAACATTGGTGAAAAGTATAACATGCTACTAGTGTCATGTTTAAATTCAATATATTTCAGATTGTTTAATCTATTTGTGCAAGTACTATCTACTTAAGTTAAAGCAGGGGAAGTCAGTTGAATGCTGCTTGAATAGCATTCATTCTGATGTTAAAAATATACCATATGAAATTCATAACAAGCATAAGTAAATAGTTACCCATTTGTTATGGAAGGTTCCACAAGTCCACGGCTGGAACAGGATTTTTATGTGGAAAAGATTGTTGCCTTGTTCGTTTGGGAAGTCCATGATGGTCTTTTGTAAGTGAGGAACTGTAAAAGAAGCCAAGCACTTAATGTAATTTCTGAAGTAAGCCACTCAGATTAGTTACATAAATTTTATGTAAATGTTACATTCATATACAAGTTCAGATGTAATGTATGGCATGCAAAATTAGTTCTGTGTAATATTATAAAACAAAAGGACCTATTATATTTAGTTACTCCCTCCTAGTGTTGTTAGAGATATAGAAAACGCTATAAAAGTCGGGAATGTGAAAGTGATCAGGGAGTTGCAAATTTATATCTGCAGTGCAGTATGTATGAAGTAACAAATTTTCGGTATAGTTACATATTCTCAGTAATGGCAAGAACAATTAATTTGTGTCGTTAAAGAATACTGTAGCAGTGAAATATTTGTACTGTAGGAATGCAAAGAAACGTAACAAATAACAAAAGAGAAGGTTTAAGGAGATTGTTGTGATGTGNAATATTTGTACTGTAGGAATGCAAAGAAACGTAACAAATAACAAAAGAGAAGGTTTAAGGAGATTGTTGTGATGTGCAGTGAATTAGGTTCAGCAGTGACCAGTTGTTGTCCAGCTTCGTGTTTCATATTGTGAACGCCGTAGGTTCATCACTTACAACTGCCATGCATATACACAGTGGACCTGTATCATTGGGCCATATGCACAGTTGTCTAGCTAACATGTGCAACCGGATGTGGATGTGAAACATTTCAAGTGTGTCGTGTGATATCATCAGTTAACCATTTAGTTCAAAACTCCTTTAAGGATTACTAGATTCTGTGACTGTAATTCTCATTGTCAACTTTATTTTGTCATAAGTTTTTTTTTTTCTGAAGGTAATTATTTTTTCTTTGTTTTGGGGGGGCTGCAGTTGGCATGGCAGCTAGAGAACTTTCCTCACCAAAGTAAACCGGGTTGGATTCCTGGCGAGCTCATTCCCTGGTTTTGGCACGTGGAAATAATGCCGGACTGTTCCGCTGGCCGGGAGGGAGCAGGTTGTTTTCTGGGATCTCTAGTTTCCCCCCCACCTTTACTTCCCGACGCTGCTCCATATCCACCTCGTTTTGCCCTAGTTGACTCTCGAGGACCTCATTCTTAAGAGCCGTCCAAACCTCTTCACTTCACTCTTTTGTTTCGTTGTAGTTTCGCAACAGGGTTACTGATTAAATAGCCAGCAGTGAGATTACTCACTAGGGGGATTTGTAGTAAAAAAAAATGTTAAATGCTTCATTACGTGTGGCCATAAGGAAGCACTGTGATGGGCCCTCCTAAAGCTATCATATGCATTCACCAGTAACTAAATTTCTCACAAATTAGATTTACAACATTAGGATGATATTACTTGCAATGAAATCACATGGATTAAAACTTCAGATGCCACTTTGTACTTTTCTCTTTACCCTAAAGGAAACAATACAGGAAAGCCCTAAAAATGCTGTTTTTAACCATTTTCGCAATTTTTTTTCTCTTTGAATATACTATTTTATATGATAAAAGTAAAAAGTGGCAGATGTAGATAATAGTTCTTTCACCTTTCCTGGGGAAAAAAATGTATTTACAGACCATTTATGTACAGTGGATTCTCAATTATTTGTTTTTCAGTGGACGAACAAGAAAAAGCGAAGCATGCGGGAAAACGATGGATGCAGACTTGGATTTTACACCTGAGAAATATTGTATATAACATCAAAATGCATTTTTGTTTAAACCAACAGCCTAAAACTGTTATTAAAACAACTTATTCAAGTCAATTCATGATAAAATATTTGCTTTAAATTAAAAACTTTCATTTTTAAATTGAGCAAAATTTAATTTTTATTTAAATTAATATTTTTGTTCAGTGTTCCTTCGTTGGCTGATCCATGCCTAATCCCTTGGTTAAAATTACCACAACTCATTTATTTGCAACAATTTTTGGCAATCGTTACTTATCAAGGCTTTTTCAAACCTTTACAATTTTAACCAAACACGCAGCCGACAGTTTCCGATAATAACCACGCCCGTTAAAATACCGCCAAGGTCATAATCTCATTCCAAATTCTGTTTACAATAACAAGGCCTAGATAGCTGAATACAGTGTCGGAGATTGTGTGATTTATTCTCATAGTTCCCAACTTACGAGTGCAGTAAACACATAGGAAGAATACGAGATAGTTTCTCATTGTCTCCAACCTACGAATGCAGTCAAGACCTAACAAGTAAAAGCATGGTAGTCTACCGCGTATTCTAAAATTCACCAGTTCATCCACCGATGTGCACACGACGTTCGAAAATTACCGTTTTGGTTGAGTCCGGTTGATCCACCAGTTCAACTGGCCTGAAAATTCTGTGGTTCTGGTGGATATGCATCAAAACATCAACAGATGAATTTTCAAGCATTCCAAAATATACAGAAATAGTTTAGACGTCAAGTTTTACAAATGGGCGATGACAAATTTAGAATTTGAGTGTAATGGTATTAATATGTTTCTGGAAGCAGAAGAAAAAACCGCTAAAAATCAACCTGATGTTCGGAAAATACCTCAACCAGTGTACACCGGTGTATCAACCACTAGTGGATCCACCGATGAATTTTCGAAAACATGATACAGAACACGAAAAACTGCGGAATGTAAACAACTCTATCGATAGCACCCGTTGTCGATTATCTGTGTTGTTTTGCATTCACATAACGCTAAAAAACGAATGATACGCGCAATCTTTGGCAAATGTACCGATGAGAAATACGGTAAAGCATAAATAACTGGAACGAATCATCGAAAATCCACTGTATTTCATAGCTAAACTATTTTTCCGAATATATTTTGACTTTCGAGCATAATATCTAGCCGTTGAATGCGGGAAATTTATGTTTTAAGAGTTGTAGCATGCTGGTTTTTTTAACATTGTTTATATAGGATATTTGTCAGGACCATCCAAAAAAAAAAAGACTGATACCGGAAAACGGAATGAACTGGATCGCAACAACGAGGTTTCACTGTATGTATTTACACAGATATGAATGTATGTGCAAACACTGATTTTTGCAGACAATATTTTACTAGGAAGTCTCCTTAAATCTATATTATTAATGATTGTTGTGCCTGGCTAACACACTCGAATTTGTACATTTCTGGGATGGTGTCCCTGAGAATGTTACAATATGCATTTCTCTTTTCATACGCAGGCTGCCAGCACCTTGCGATGAGAACGTACGCTGTTAAGTCTTGGGGGTGAAGTTGAAGTGCATTGGTATTACATACTCATTTACGCTCTTGTTTCCGCTCAGTCTTCGTACTGAGAACGTGATTACAGTTGACTGTATTCTCACCGTTCTTCCCAGGTGCAGCATCTGTGTCACTCCAGATCAAAAGTTGACAGATTTTTTGTTATCTGATCGTGATTTATATTTCACCTGTCTCTTCATTGGTCTGAAAATATGCAGTCTCTCTTAGTAATTACAAAGATATCTTGTGCGAAGATTATTTTTGTGTTAAAATACAGCCACTCCTCATGGCCTGTGGCGGTATGTGCTGGCAAAGTGGTGGATATCCTGCTTAAAACAAGCTCTTATAGTCTTCTTACGTATGAGAATTCCTTTCTTTGATGGCCAGTGTGTGGCAACATGTCAAAAATGAAACTAACATCATCCCATATACAAAATCCTGTATCAGTTGATGCGTGAACGATTGAAAGAGAATTTCATATTGTTTGTTCCGACAGCCCTGCCTTAACAGACACAGGTGAAAATACGCAGGCAGGAAAGAGTTCTTAGACAAAATGTACTAAGTATTTTATTTTATGTCGTTACAAAACAGCTGTTATTAGCGTAACAAATTAAGCTTCGTTTTAGAATAACGTGTAGGTGTTTCAAATGAAATGGGACTTAAACCACGTGTGATAGTTATGTTTCATTAGCAGCTACTGCTAAAGTTGCTACATGCATACTTAATATTAATTAGAGAGGCTGCAGATGTCGCAGGGTATTTTGCAAAAATTTCTACATCAATTTGAAGCAATATATTTCAAGCCCGAGTCGTTTCATACCCATACAAGATGAAAAATTTACTTTTAAACGCACGTGATAAATAACTATTGCTATACGACTTGAGGATAGGCGACTGTGCTGCCATCTGTTAGCCAGCACGCGCAGCTCGCTTCCGAAGTCACGCCTTCATGAAATTACTTGTTTCATTTGTAAAATACAAATATCCGAATGAGTTTCCAGAAATTTGTATTTTCTGCGAGCTCTCTATATTTTTTCAACGTAATATATTTCCATGTGCAGCAATTCTGCATGCTAATAATTTTGATTCAGTCAGTAACCACCGAGCCTTTCAAAGACTGGCTTACCATTTTGTGTTACGTGCCCCCTCCCAATTCAGCAACAAAGTGGAAAGAAATGTTATTTATTTATTAAAATCACGCATCGTTTTGCGATGGAATAATTTTTGTGGCAAATAATATTGATTTTTATGTGATATATTGTCATCCACGCACACTAAGTACTGTGGTTAATTTTTAAATAGCCTTGTTGCGTGTACGAACTGTAAACTGCCAGATCTCGCCTGTTTGATGCGCTATCGTCACTTTTAATTGCAAAGTACTTTATTATTATTATATACGCTGTAACGTCCAAACTGCTACTTCATAAGAATAACAAGTAAAATCTTATTAAAGATGTCAAACCAAATTCGCAGTCTATAACAAATGATGCTCCACAGTTTTAAGTACACACCTAGCCACACGACTCTAGTTGTAGGTGCATTCAGCAAAACGGATGAGAGAGTTACAAACGCAAGTATAGTCTTATGATTAGAATAAAATTTCAAGTGTTTGTGATGCGGTATTGAATTTTAATGCCGATGATGTTTCAAATATGTTGCAATCATATGAATCGATTTCACCGAAAAATTGCAGTAATATGATGAACCTATTACCCTCATAAATCAAACTAAGACTCATAATATTGCTATTTTTCTGTGAGCATTATGATGTATTATTTCTGTTTGGTGGGCAAAAAACTGAAATTTTTAGACATCTTTTTCGAGTGAATAAACTATGGATCTTAATTACCTAATAATATCCGTTGCAGTGATAAAAAATTCTACAGCGAAATCAATTCTTTCTCTTCTATGCGTGAGCAGCTTGGCGACAGGTTTTGATGTAGGTAGGTAGGCTTAACGTCTCGCAGACGTCAGTAATTCTAGACTAAACATGTTTTGACAGTCGGGTGGAAACCACGTGGTGGAAGGATACGTATCATGTTACACATTGGCTGTCTATTCCCTTCCATCACTAATTGGGGATGTCCATCAAAGCAGCTGTAATTTACATTTTCAAGTTAATCTAAAATACATTACTGAAACCAACATCCTGCCATTGAAAGGAAAATTCACTATTATACTTTATACCTTTCACAGCATTATGTACAGTGTCATTTTTATTTTAAACATGTTTAGGTCTCTTGCAGTTATTTTTTGTGTAGCTGCAACACATTTACTTTTGTCCAAGTTATTCCTTCGGTAAGTATGGCGGGAATAGGCCGCTAGGCTACTGGTTACGTTATATAAAACAGACAGAATGCACAAGTACTCAGGGGATGGTACTTGCAGATAGACACACAACCAAAAGTCAGACAAACAAGTTTCCCATGCGGATGCACAGTGTTTGGTTAGCTAGACCAGCTCAGTCAGGCGGCGAACGGTGGCACACTGCCGTCTGGTGAGCGGTAGTTGACAAACAGCGAACCTAGCGGCCACAAGGCGAACTAGGGAGGGGCAGGAAATTTTAAATGTGGCGGAGGAGTTATCTTATGTTTAAATCTGGTGTATGTCTGGATTTGGTGACGTATTAGTAGGCCAGTTCCCAGCATCACAGTTTTGCGCCATTATTAGGAGGAGATAGGACCCTCACCACTCTGGTTGTGAGATGCTGCAGGTGCTGCAACTGGCTTCTCCTGAAGATTTACATTTGCTCCAGCTATGACTTGTTTGGTGTCTGCTCTATGGCCGTTCATTCTCTGTCTGAGTGTGTTGGTGGTGAGGCCGATGTACTATGCATTGCAGTGAGTGCAATGTAGCTGGCAGATAAGATTTTCTGTTGCGCAGTTGTAGCTGCCCTGAGTGGCCAATAAAAATTGAGTACTTTGCCCACTGATTGCCATTTGTTTTATATTAAGATATGTTTGACATTACCAAGTTTTTAAGATATCTGGTATGTCATCAATGATGGTAGGCTATTTTCAGAAGTAGCAAATTCTGGGATTTTCATTTTAATCACATTTTTGTTGGTAGCATTTTTGGCAAGGAATTTTTGTATTCACTGGCAGAAATGACTAAGTTCATCAAATTTTCTGCAGAAAACTTGGAAAAATAATCTGCATAAAACAACTACGGATGATTGTGGCCTGCATAGTGGCTAAAATCTGTATACGTAACAGTTCTCATCCAGATATAAATTGTGTATTTAAATGTTTGATGGCCATTATCTCTTGAGGTATAATAGAAACATTATTTCATAAAAACCCTTCAATACAAAGGGTTTTGATTTATATTATACCAGCGTATTTAAAAATTAATAAGATTCAGCTACATTTGCACCGAGTATAAAAGCAAAATTAATGTGTTCCGGGATTAGTCCTTGTTGTGTAGAGTTTTAACCATATAAATTAACTGCGAAAAAAAAAATAAAGGGTACATTTTTTATTTGAAATAAATTAGCAAAGATATAAATAATGACATTTTAGGTATAAAAATATTTTTTGGCACTCATTTTTTTTACAATGTGTATCCCCTTTGGTCATTATTGTACAGAAGTATTCTGAATATAATTTATTAGAAGAAATAATTAAAACTAACCGTTTAAGAATAATAGCTTTTCTGAAAAATTAAAAATAAAAACTCCCAGTAAATGGTATGTATTGACATTACTCATCATACTGGATGCAAATTGCATGGGAGCATCGCAATATTCCCGGTACGTACATACGTACTATGGAATGCGATAGTGGGCAGGGCTGTGAAGATCAGGGAAATTGTGGAGTAAAACATGTAAAATATATGCAACTTGGTTGTTTAATGCAAGAAGACCCAACCTAACTTCACGATAGACGTATCACAGCGCATGGCCACGCCAACACGCTATTGTGTGTTGGAAAAATACAACAAGGACCAATAAGAATAAACTGTGGTGATTAAATCATGTCGGAATAAAATTTAATCCTGCAAGTCCCTTATTCTGACATGCGATAGCACGTCAACACACACACCACCTGTGATTCACCTATCGTGAAGTTAGTTTTAGTTCGGTTAGGTCTCCTGCATTTGACACGGCTAGGTGCCGGCAGTACGCAAGCACTTCATTTCTCATACTAACATGCGATATGACACATTAGAATNATTTGACACGGCTAGGTGCCGGCAGTACGCAAGCACTTCATTTCTCATACTAACATGCGATATGACACATTAGAATCCACTGCACTGAATACAATTTCCACGCTAACGTAAGATTATGTCCAGCCCATCGAAATGATCAACCGAACATTNAATCCACTGCACTGAATACAATTTCCACGCTAACGTAAGATTATGTCCAGCCCATCGAAATGATCAACCGAACATCTGGTACGTTACCCATGTAGGTGGTGGATACACCTCCTTGGCTGATAACATACGTGTAGGACACGTTCACCTTCTATTGCGACATGTCTAAGCTCCAAAACTCGCTCTCGTATTTCCGCACAATAATTATATTAACACTTCGCGCTGTAAAAATTGCAAAGAACCATGAATGTTGATCAGAACTAATCACGATCCACAAATACTCATTCTCAACTAACTATTAAATATACTGAAATGGTTGAACCAATTGGTGATTTCTGCTAATAATTCAACAAATTTTGATTGGCTGTTCTTAATGTCACTACGTGGTAATATGGTGAACATACCATGGCAGTACATTTAAACAAAGGCTCTGAATGCCTTGTAAGATATTTTTATTTCACTTTTTCTATGGGATGCACAGTATTACAAAGGTTAGCCTTGCAAAAGCCACAAATACAGTTTTCATTGCTATTACTTAATTTAAATTTTACTGATGAAATAAATATTTTTTCCTAATTTAGTTTGTTTCATGCCTTCAATTGAATTTAGATGTTATGCAGTGTATTAGCATGCTTTTCAGTGTTATTTCGGTTTTATCACTGTTCATCATACAATTTTTTCTCTAATACTTAGCCATTTTCCAATACGTAAACTGCATGTGTCACCTCCCAAGAAATACTAACTATATTACAAGAGCAATATAAAGCACAATAACTAGACTAAACTTCTAAGTTTATTGTGTATTAAAATTAAATCATTTAAAGTGTTGTATTTTTTTAAGACAGTTCAAAGTAAAGTGAGCACTTTTGAGGCCGTAGTTACTTTTTCCTTTCAGCCATTTTTTTTTTTTAGCCTTTAACCACCTTTTCAAATACACTAGAGAGCCAAAAAAACCGGTGCAAATAACAGAGGTTTGGAACCAATCAGAGTAAATCAATGCGGTCGGCAGCACCTATATAAGACAACCAGAGTCTGGCAAAGTTGGTAGATCCGTTACTGCTGCTACAATGGCAGGTTATCAAGATTTAAGTGAGTTTGAACGTGGTGTTATAGTCGGCGCACGAGAGATGGGACATAGCATCTCCGAGGTAGCGATAAAATTTGGATGTTCACGTACGACCATTTCACGAGTGTACCGTGAATATCGGGAATCCCGTAAAACATCAAATTTTCGACATCGCTGCGGCCGGAAAAAGATCGTGAACGAACGGGACAAACGACGACTGACGAGAATCATTAAACGTGACAAACGTGCAACCCTTTCTCAAATTGGCGCAGATTTCAGTGCTGGGGTATCAACAAGTGCCAGCGTGCGAACTATTCAATGTACCATCATTGATATGGGCTTTCGGAGCCAAAGGCCCACTCGTGTACCGTTGTTGACTGCATGACACAAAGCTTTACGCCTTGCCTGGGCCCGCCAACACCGCCATTGGACTGTTGATGACTGGAAACACGTTGCCTGGTCTGACAAGTCTCGTTTCCAATTGTATCGGGCAGATGGACGCGTACGGGTATGGAGACATTCTCATGAATCCATGGACCCTACATGTCAACAGGGGACTGTTCAAGCTGGTAGAGGTTCTGTCATGGTATGGGACGTGTGCAGTTGGCGTGAAATCCGTGATACGTCTAGATACGACTCTGACAGGCGACAGATACGTAAGTATCCTGTCCGATCATCTACACCCATTCATGTCCATTGTGCATTCCGACGGACGTGGACAATTGCAGCAGGACAATGCGACACCCCACACGTCGAGAGTTGCTACCGAGTGGCTCCAGGAACACTGTTCTGACTTTAGACACTTCCATTGGCCACCTAAATGACCAGACATGAACATTATTGAGCATATCTGGGATGCCGTGCAACGTGCTATTCAGAAGCGATCTCCACCGCCTTGCACTCCTATGGATTTGTGGACTGCCCTGCAGGATGCATGGTGTGAATTGCCTTCTGCATACCTTCAGACATTAGTCGAGTCCATGCCACGTCTTCTTGCGGCACTTCTGCGTGCTTGCAGGGGCTCTACACGATATTAGGCAGGTGTACCAGTTTTTTTGGCTCTTCAGTGTAAATATGGCCACTTAAGCAAGGAAATTTATTATTGAATCCAACTTAATTGTTACGCAAATCTTTCACAATTACAGGCAATATTAAAGGTGCATATCTATTAGAGAGCCTTTTGTAATATAAAAACAGTTATTGGTAATTTCATTGAAAAACTCTATAGCATTGTCCTAAATGTCATTTCCAAATTCAAAGTACCGCAAAATGAATTCTTCATTGTAATAAATACCTAAATATATAATATTTAGTTCAGCACCAATTTGTTTGACTACGTGTTATTGGCACATTTTAACCTTGAATATCAAATGTAGCTTGCAGCAACACAGTGTGTGTATTCCACCGCACTCGAAATGTAATACCCGAGGCTAAAATAAAGTATATTTATTGACTATAGTGCTCAATTTTATTGTGAACAGCTTATACTTGCACATCGATTGTATACTTACATTGTTAAATCATTAGTTGATGTGTAGTTCAGTGTAAGCTCTGCCACCAGAATGATCACAGAGACAATATAGGCCATCCCCAGCATAGCGAACGCAGAGCCAAGTTCGGTCATATCCAAGTCGGAAACATCGTTGGCACACACTGGCAAGTCAATAGTTTCAAAACGTAGCAAGTATTCATTAATTCCCGTCTCGCGCAGCTTCATAACCCTGCAAGCACAAACAATGCTCACATAATTTTGCGTGGTTCATATTTTAGAAAAATAATTTTTCCATCACCGGAACTTGTGTTGTACGTTATAGTGTTTCAGTAGATGACGCTCCTATCAATACTGACTGTCAGTACTGTAGCTAGTGACATGTTCTCAGTAACTTGTTTGTGTTCTTAGAAGTCTTACGTACATTCCAATAAATGTGGTTCTAGCAAGATGATCAGTCATTTGTAGACGTTATATGTTTTGTTTGGCGAGTGTTTTCAACAAATGTAGTAGATATATACAGCTGAAGTTAAATTGCATTATATAACAACAGGTCTGGTAACTACAGAATTTGTAGGTATACTAGCTGAAGCAGCAAGATAGTCATACTGTTTGTAAAACATTATTATAATAAAAAAATTTTTTATAGAGTAAATGTACATATCTCTTTTGAGTGGTTTTAACTGTAAGTGGATGCTTGACAATAAACAGCAGGAAAATGTTATGTGACCTACATCCTAATATGATTACTAAGGTGGTAGGTGTTTGCATTGCCCTTGAAATTGGAGGTGGGGAATCATGNGTGACCTACATCCTAATATGATTACTAAGGTGGTAGGTGTTTGCATTGCCCTTGAAATTGGAGGTGGGGAATCATGTAAATAACTGGTTACAGTGTATGCATTTGTGAAACAGGACGTCCCTTTAAAATGAGTAATGTTTTCAACTGCCAACCTGTGCATAAAAACACATTAACCATTCACTGTCTCACCATTTTCCTCAACCAATAGTCTAACCGTACAAAGAGATAGTGACAATGTCNGTGACCTACATCCTAATATGATTACTAAGGTGGTAGGTGTTTGCATTGCCCTTGAAATTGGAGGTGGGGAATCATATGAAATCTAATAAATGGCCAGCTGTAAATAACTGGTTACAGTGTATGCATTTGTGAAACAGGACGTCCCTTTAAAATGAGTAATGTTTTCAATTGCCAACCTGTGCATACAACACATTAACCATTCACTGTCTCACCATTTTCCTCAACCAATAGTCTAACCGTACAAAGAGATAGTGACAATGTCGAGAAATTTCACTCTAAATATCCCGAATTACGCAATGATAAATGGATTATTACTTGTTTTATGTATGACAATGTGTAAATAATAAATATATGTATGTGCACTTTTATGCATTAACTAACCACTTAAAATACACAATTTGTAAGAATAGCTTTAATTTCATCGTACATTATTGCAGGCACAGCATATATTTGCATTCATTACGTTGCCTGCCTGAGCACACAGGAGAGAGGGGAAAAGAGTTGTGGTTGGGTGGTCAGTAAAATCCGAGCACTGCCGAGGGAGTGAGGCCACAACGATAGTGCGCTTGGGATAACTATTTGGGCATATTTTGCTCCCGATCGTTTCAAACGGAATCTCCCTATCGGCAGGAGTGCTTACTGTTGAGATCGACATTGAGACCTGCCGATAGACTACCCGAGAAACTTAGAATAAACCCCCTGGAAGCAGGTGCTGGAGTGAGTATAAGGGTGAGCAAGTGACTGGGTCTAGAGCATGGTCTTAGAAAGACAGGTCTTGACAACTGACCTGAATAGCTGCCACCCTTATTGACTGATTTATGGTTTGGTTCATGAAATAGCTGCAAAGCGCTGTGCATGTTTTACATTACAAGTATAATGGTAATTGCAAGATTTATTCTTAATGTGTCTTTTAAATTATTTGAGAATATCTTTGAACTGTTTGCTACATTATATTAATGCAATTTTGGAAGCTGTAAAAAAGCTCTGAGTGTATTTTCGACAACAGAAAGGATGTGAATGTGACCAGGTAGGCCATGGTATCACTCGGAGAGGTAAAAAGTTCTTTGTTCTTACCTCTACAGTATTATCTCTATACGAACAATGCAAAAGCTCACTATTTTGATACAGTGCTATGCGACTACTTCGTGAACTAAATCAGCCAATACGAGTATTAAGTTGCAAATTTTAGTAGATAGTCAAGTGTCAAGAAATGTCCTATGACCATTGTCGTGAGATGGGATGGAATACAAGAGAATTCTCTTACTTTTCACACCCACGCCACTGCCTGTTGCACTGAGTTGTAAGCTGCACGCTACAGGCTGACGTGCAACAGAGCCCAAAGTAACTAACCTCTCCATGGCAGGGAAACTTCAGCAGAAACTATTTTTTCAATGAACACAATAGTATCAGTTAGCTGGACATTTGTTCCCAGAAAAGTATGAGCGACTGCCCAGTCATTCACCCCAAACCAAGATGAATTTTTCATCTTCCTTAACTGTCCCTGCACTTCTGTCTGTGTTCTCATCTTATCTACAAGCATGACCATGGGATGATCCAGGTATGCACATGATGACTAATTAGGTGGAACAGGTGTCGAAAAAATACTTCACTTCTCCCTGAATGAGTGTTGCTTTCATTATGCCAGACAAAGATATATTCCAATGTTTTTAAAGGAGCCATATCCAATAAATGTGCATTGGTTCTTAGCCAAATACGTGTTTAATTAACGGCACTGCCTAGCTGACGCTTGAATGGCGCTGCAGAGTGTTTGAAATCCATGTTTTTTTTTTACAAAACCATTAAATGTGTTCCCATTAGATCGTTGTACAAAAAGAAAGCACACTTCAGACAAGGTATGTATAATACTCTCAATACGTCATGCACATTATAACTGTTATTCCCGAGCCCTCCAAAATAGTTAAAAACTGCTTTTTCACACTGCGGTATCTCGTAATGTACTGGTCACAAACATGCGAAACTATTATAGGGACCTGCACTGAACTTTGCTTCAAACTTCCCACCAATAAAATGATAGGGTAACCGCTTAATGTCGCATAGGTACACGCAACACTACGGAAACACTGCACGCCAGTTCAGCGCCTTGAACTAGGCACACATGTCAGTCTCGCCCTTATCGCTCCTGCACTTCCCTGCCTCAAACGTGCTAAAAAAGCTATAAGTAGGTGGCGCCCTTAAGGGNTCTCGCCCTTATCGCTCCTGCACTTCCCTGCCTCAAACGTGCTAAAAAAGCTATAAGTAGGTGGCGCCCTTAAGGGGTATGCACTTGGGGCTTTAGGAATCTGACTATCCGTTATCTTAACTCTGGCCACACACATGATCTTATTTTGATATCTACCCACTCTAAAGTTGGCTTAAGGTGGGCCAGGCAAGTCAGATGAACTTCAGCAACATGATTTCCTCCTAGTAGCTTTAAAAGTGGTGAACATGTGAAGCCCTGCAAGTGGTCTCTTTGCTACTGGCTGCAGGTGAGATGGAGGTGGCGGTGGGGATCGTCTGATTCTGCCACAGATGACAGTTTGAACAACATTACACTACCCACAGAGAACTGTACGACACATCCGCTATCACTGTATTGCAGTCTGGTGCCTCTCGCTTCTGACGTGCAGTGCCTGCTAGTTCTCAAAACCTGCCTCGCAGGACAGAGATACAGCGATATTGTGCCTAGATAGCAGTGGGGAAATTGGAACTTTGGTTCCAACTAGGTTCATTGTAGCACACAACAAAATGAGATGTTATTTCGTTTAGAAAATTTAAAGTATTCATTGCGTGTTACCAGTTACCACTGTTGCTTTACTGTTGAGCAAACACTTTTCAAGTACTGCCGGGTTTCTTTATCATTCCAGTATGCATCTTTACATGCAAAAATTAACCTTGCCATGAACCTGATAAGTTGTGTTGCTTCATCAATCAAATAATAATTTTTTTAATTGTTAAAAACCTTTCCGGTGTTCTTACTAGCAGATTTTCACACGTGAGAAATGCCGGATGATACTGCTGGTTTGTGTGTTTTCTCAGAGATCTCCCATTTCCCCCATTTTTGCATTCTGGTGCTGCTCCAGATCCACCTTGTTTTACCTGCATTGGTTCTCAAGACCTTGTCAAGAGCCACCCAAATGTCTCCACTCCTCTCTCCACGATGTACATAAATCCAGTGACCACCTCTTTGGTGGAGTGCGTATTTTCATTGCCTATTGCTTGGAGTCCTAGGTTCGGTTCCAGGCACTCTGACCCATGGAATTTTTGAAGTTGTTAATGTGTGTGGCACACTGCCTTACTGCTGAAGCCAGTGACCAGCCGCTGCAGAATCGTCCTGCCTAGTCGCCTGAGGTGCAACATGATTTTCGTCATTTCACAGATGCCTCTGGTTCCAACCATTCTTTTGTATCTCAGATCATTGTATTAAACAGAAGTAAACAGGTTTCATTTGCCACTAACTTGAACATTATTGTTTTTATGAGATCTTATGACATAGAACTCTTTCTCCTAACTCATGTCAAGCATTACCTCAAGTACTTAACAGTTTACATCAGAATATTTTTCATAGGATTATTTTAAAACTGCTTAATTAAAAACAAAGTACTTTGCAAGCAGTGACTGTATCAAAAAAATTTTTGTGAGTGCATCAGGGGCTCTATTCTTTAACTTTTTGCTGTCTTTATATAAAGACATTTACCACTTAACTATCTTATGAGGCGAAATGGTATTCCGTAGCCCAATATGTCTCCATGATGGTCTTTCGAATGTCTCGTGACCGTTGTTATATAAAGACTGTCAACAAGATGTCTTTATGAACAGAAGAAAATGACTGACATATTGATGTGTATTCTACAAATACTCTTACAGAAAAGAAAACATTTTAAAATGTCCTAAACAAGAGAAATATTATATTCTGTTATATTATAAACGGTGTCTGGAATACATTTAAGGAGTATTTTGTATAATTTGCTAGTGATACTCTCGCTTTAATGTAACTACGAAGTGACGGACTCGGCCCCAGGTCAGTGCTGCTATCTCATGTTGATCAAAATGAACTAGTACCATCTGAAATCTTGTATCCGTAGAACAAAGTAAATTTGTTTTAGAAGTATTATTCGAAAATCTATTAAGAAATAAATCTCACTTGTAGTTAAAACCTCACTATAAAAAAAAACTTGTGACAATGCATTCTGTAATAATGGAAAAAAATATAATTCAACAAGCATAACGTTGACTTCAAAACACAGCTCACTGCGTTGCCAAACGTACATCTTTTCACGAAGATATCAATAAAGACATGGCTTACAGAATGCCACATAAAGATGCTTATGAGTAGCCATCCTTATGGCCCTCTTTATGATGAAGACGATCACGTTGACTGTCTTTAAGCAAGCTCAAGTTAGAGCTGAAGCAGAATCAATAACTATACTGAGCCAACTATTTTCGGAGCATCCCCTTCACTCTTTGCTGTGTTTTACTGTATGAATGGTGAAAGCATTTACCTCCAAACAAATTATGCAAGCCTTTTGTTCTGAGAAATTCTTGTTGGGAAGAGCTGTCATGTTATGCTGGCTTTTTCATATATGTATTCACTTCTCTAGACAAGCAACTAGGATTGGCTGGTAAAATTTTTGTTAACAATATTATTTCTGTAATAGTTTTTTGGGGCACTTATTACAATAGCTTTATAGACCAATTTCTTCAAGGGCTCACTCTTATTATGTCCTTGCTGGAAGTGATTATTGAAGGTGTGCTTGGTGATTGAAACTTGCAGAAATTGTATTTGTTCATAATATTTTGCAGTGTGTCAGATATCCACACTTGTAGAACCATATTTAGGCAAATATAGTAAACATATCCTTGATATTCAGTAGAAATTTCTATGTTAGCGAAACCAACTGGTTTAAAGTGTGGATCACTCTCACCCCCAGTTGAGCGCCTCCTTAAACTGCGACTTCTTCGGCACAGTCATGGCAAGTTGAATGTTGTTGTTTTGCGAGAAGAACGTCATTTGGCAGAGCTCGGACGTGCTGAGCAGATTCTTGCTTGTCTCCTCCACGAGTAACGCAGCGGAGCAGAAGCAGTACTGCCCCTTGCGTAACGAGAGGATGCCATCGTTAGTGTCCAGTACTTGGGCATCGCCCTTAAGATCCTGGAGAACTGCGTCTTCCAACTGTAAGAAAATTCATCTCTCTTATTCTGTGTTGCATATCTGAATTTACATATCATAGCTATGTTCAAAATTTTATAGTTTTCCACAAAAGTGCTACAGTGTGAATCATTAAAAAAATTCAGTTTTGTAAATAATTGAGGGAATAGCATTTTAATGTAAACATTTTATTAAAAGATACTGTTAAACACAAATAAATATTTTGCTTTTGTAATGGACAGATGGATTTCCCTTGAGTAGCATGCTTTAATTAGTAAGTAACATCCACAAAACTTAGTATTTACTTCACTTGTATGATAGTCATCCTTAATTGGATGATAAGTCATCTTATACTTTAAGTTAAGGGGCACTAAGGATGAATATCAATTTGCTATTTCTATTGAATATTTACCAGTTTCAAACATGTGACAAAAATATTTATTCATGAAAAACTTCACACTGAAAAATGTTAAGGACTACCTCAAATCGCATACCCAACAAATCATTTATAAAAAAAATTTCAATTTGATTGTCTTAAACAACATTGACAGCTTCTTAAAATACTTACAGCTTTTTGAGTTTCATTTTTGTAGATAGTTTTAGTTTATTTGTGCGACCTAATAAAGGCTGTTCATGGTAAAGTGAGAGCTTTTGAGGCCCTGGTTACTTTTTTCCCCATCATCCAATTTTTATCCTTTAAACAATTTTTTAAATAAATATTACTATGTAAGTAATAAACACAGTGTCTATATTCCACCACACACTCAAGATATCTTCTAAGGCTACAATAAAATACATTTATTGATTATTATTCTAAATGAGAGGGCTTCAAAAAGTGCTCACTTTACAGTGAATAACCTATATCAATATTTGATAAGTTAGCAGTAAAATAAAATTCTATCAATACAGTGGATTGCTAAACTATCATCAAAAATGTTTATCTCAGTATGGTGTATACCTTTATACACTGGAGAGCCAAAAAAACTGGTATAGGCGTGCGTATGCAAATAACAAGAGGTATGGAACCAATCAGAGTAACGCGATGCGGTCGGCAGCGCCTATATAAGACAACAAGCGTCTGGCAAAGTTGCTAGATCGGTTACTGCTGCTACAATGGCAGGCTATCAAGATTTAAGTGAGTTTGAACGTGGTGTTATAGTCAGCGCACGAGAGATGGGACATAGCATCTCCGAGGTAGCGATAAAATTTGGATGTTCACGTACGACAATTTTACGAGTGTACCGTGAATATTGGGAACCTGGTAAAACATCAAATCTTCGACATCGCTGCGGCCGGAAAAAGACTGTGAACGAACGGGACAAACGACGACTAACGAGAATCATTAAACGTGACAGACGTGCAACCCTTTCTCAAATTGGCGCAGATTTCAATGCCTCCTGCATGCCTTCAGAAATTAGTCGAGTCCATGCCACGTCGTCTTGCGGCACTTCTGCGTGCTCGCGGGGGCCCTACACAATATTAGACAGGTGCACCAGTTTTTTGGCTCTTCAGTGTAGAATTCCAATTTCAGCAGAAGTCCTGCATTTTTTTTTATAAGTAACCCTTATTTAAACAAAAGGAAATAACTACATCTAATGTTGTAAATATTACTTTATACTATACTGGGAATTTTGCTGTAATACCAACCAAGAACATGCTGTCGTATATGTACGCATCTATGCCCATCTTGTACTTGAACTGAACAAGATGCAGTATTGACTTGATCGGCTTGTCTGGCGTAGAAAAGAATGACATCACTTCACCTGAGTATGTACTCCAAATTAATATAGTAAACATTGTCAACACTGCGATTGTTGTGCGGGCTGACACGCTACGTGGTAGTCGAAAGACACCTGCAACAAAAGTTTAACAAATCAAAATTAATGCATTTTATTTAGGACATTTTAGAATCATCGTTGTGTCATAGTGTTATACCTTTTTAGGTACAGAGATGCTTTTGGCATCCATTCTGTATGGGTGCTGGGTCAACTGGCTGGTTGAACTTGTTACAGCCTTTGTCAGGAATTGACAGCAGAAATATTAAGCCCATAGCNGAAATTGGAACTTTGGTTCCAACTAGGTTCATTGTAGCACACAACAAAATGAGATGTTATTTCGTTTAGAAAATTTAAAGTATTCATTGCGTGTTACCAGTTACCACTGTTGCTTTACTGTTGAGCAAACACTTTTGNTCGTTTAGAAAATTTAAAGTATTCATTGCGTGTTACCAGTTACCACTGTTGCTTTACTGTTGAGCAAACACTTTTGAAGTACTGCTGGTTTCTTTATCATTCCAGTATGCATCTTTACATGCAAAAATTAACCTTGCCATGAACCTGATAAGTTGTGTTGCTTCATCAATCAAATAATAATTTTTTTAATTGTTAAAAACCTTTCCGGTGTTCTTACTAGCAGATTTTCACACGTGAGAAATGCCGGATGATACTGCTGGTTTGTGTGTTTTCTCAGAGATCTCCCATTTCCCCCATTTTTGCATTCTGGTGCTGCTCCAGATCCACCTTGTTTTACCTGCATTGGTTCTCAAGACCTTGTCAAGAGCCACCCAAATGTCTCCACTCCTCTCTCCACGATGTACATAAATCCAGTGACCACCTCTTTGGTGGAGTGCGTATTTTCATTGCCTATTGCTTGGAGTCCTAGGTTCGGTTCCAGGCACTCTGACCCATGGAATTTTTGAAGTTGTTAATGTGTGTGGCACACTGCCTTGCTGCTGAAGCCAGTGACCAGCCACTGCAGAATCGTCCTGCCTACTCACCTGAGATGCAACATGGTTTTCGTCATTTCACAGATGCCTCTGGTTCCAAACCATTCTTTTGTATCTCAGATCATTGTATTAAACAGAAGTAAACAGGTTTCATTTGCCACTAACTTGAACATTATTGTTTTTATGAGATCTTATGACATAGAACTCTTTCTCCTAGCTCATGTCAAGCATTACCTCAAGTACTTAACAGTTAACATCAGAATATTTTTCATAGGATTATTTTAAAACTGCTTAATTAAAAACAAAGTACTTTGCAAGCAGTGACTGTATCAAAAAAATTTTTGTCAGTGTATCAGGGGCTCTATTCTTTAACTTTTTGCTGTCTTTATATAAAGACATTTACCACTTAACTATCTTATGAGGCGAAATGGTATTCCGTAGCCCAATATGTCTCCATGATGGTCTTTCGAATGTCTCGTGACCGTTGTTATATAAAGACTGTCAACAAGATGTCTTTATGAACAGAAGAAAATGACTGACATATTGATGTGTATTCTACAAATACTCTTACAGAAAAGAAAACATTTTAAAATGTCCTAAACAAGAGAAATATTATATTCTGTTATATTATAAACGGTGTCTGGAATACATTTAAGGAGTATTTTGTATAATTTGCTAGTGATACTCTCGCTTTAATGTAACTACGAAGTGACGGACTCGGCCCCAGGTCAGTGCTGCTATCTCATGTTGATCAAAATGAACTAGTACCATCTGAAATCTTGTATCCGTAGAACAAAGTAAATTTGTTTTAGAAGTATTATTCGAAAATCTATTAAGAAATAAATCTCACTTGTAGTTAAAACCTCACTATAAAAAAAACTTGTGTCAATGCATTCTGTAATAATGGAAAAAAATATAATTCAACAAGCATAACGTTGATTTCGAAACACAGCCCACTGCGTTGCCAAACGTACATCTTTTCACGAAGATATCAATAAAGACATGGCTTACAGAATGCCACATAAAGATGCTTATGAGTAGCCATCCTTATGGCCCTCTTTATGATGAAGACGATCACGTTGACTGTCTTTAAGCAAGCTCAAGTTAGAGCTGAAGCAGAATCAATAACTATACTGAGCCAACTATTTTCGGAGCATCCCCTTCACTCTTTGCTGTGTTTTACTGTATGAATGGTGAAAGCATTTACCTCCAAACAAATTATGCAAGCTTTTTACTCTGAAAAATTCTTATTGGGAAGAGCTGCCATTTTATGCTGTCTTTTTCATATATGTATGTACTTCTCTAGACAAGCAACTAGGATTGGCTGGTAAAATTTTTGTTACAATATTATTTCTGTGATAGTTTTTTGGGGGCACTTATTACAATAGTTTTATAGACCAATTTCTTCAAGGGCTCACTCTTATTATGTCCTTGCTGGAAGTGATTATTGAAGGTGTGCTTGGTGATTGAAACTTGCAGAAATTGTATTTGTTCATAATATTTTGCAGTGTGTCAGATATCCACACTTGTAGAACCATATTTAGGCAAATATAGTAAACATATCCTTGATATTCAGTAGAAATTTCTATGTTAGCGAAACCAACTGGTTTAAAGTGTGGATCACTCTCACCCCCAGTTGAGCGCCTCCTTAAACTGCGACTTCTTCGGCACAGTCATGGCAAGTTGAATGTTGTTGTTTTGCGAGAAGAACGTCATTTGGCAGAGCTCGGACGTGCTGAGCAGATTCTTGCTTGTCTCCTCCACAAGTAACGCAGCGGAGCAGAAGCAGTACTGCCCCTTGCGTAACGAGAGGATGCCATCGTTAGTGTCCAGTACTTGGGCATCGCCCTTAAGATCCTGGAGAACTGCGTCTTCCAACTGTAAGAAAATTCATCACTTTTGTTCTGTGTTGCATATCTGAATTTACATATCATAGCTATGTTCAAAATTTTATACTTTTCAACAAAAGTGCTACAGTGTTAATCATTAAAAAAATTCAATTTTGTAAATAATTGAGAGAGTAGCATTTTAATGTAAACATTTTATTAAAGACACTGTTAAACATAAATAAATATTTTGCTTTTGTAATGGACAGATGGATTTCCCTTGAGTAGCATGCTTCAATTAGTAAGCGACATCCACAAAACTTAGTATTTACTTTGCATTTACCATATTCATCCTTAAAACTGTATGATAAGTCATCTTAGACTTTTAAGTTAAGGGGCACTAAGGATGAATATCAATTTGCTATTTCTATTGAATATTTACCAGTTTCAAACATGTGACAAAAATATTTATTCATGAAAAACTTCACACTGAAAAATGTTAAGGACTACCTCAAAGCATACCCAACAAATCATTTATAAAAAAATTTTCAATTTGATTGTCTTAAACAACATTGACAGCTTCTTAAAATACTTACAGCTTTTTGAGTTTTAGTTTATTTGTGCGACCTAATAAAGGCTGTTCATGGTAAAGTGAGAGCTTTTGAGGTCCTGGTTACTTTTTTCCCCATCATCCAATTTTTATCCAAACAATTTTTTTAATAAATATTGCTATGTAAGTAATAAACACAGTGTCTATATTCCACCACACACTCAAGATAACTTCTAAGGCTACAATAAAATACATTTATTGATTATTATTCTAAATGAGAGGGCTTCAAAAAGTACTCACTTTACAGTGAATAACCTATATCAATATTTGATAAGTTAGCAGTAAAATAAAATTCTATCCATACAGTGGATTGCTAAACTATCTTCAAAAATGTTTATCTCAGTATGGTGTATACCTTTATACACTGGAGAGCCAAAAAAACTGGTATAGGCATGCGTATGCAAATAACAGAGGTATGGAACCAATCAGAGTAACGCGATGCGGTCGGCAGCTAGATCGGTTACTGCTGCTACAATAGCAGGTTATCAATATTTAAGCGAGTTTGAACGTGGTGTTATAGTCGGCGCACGAGAGATGGGACATAGCATCTCCGAGGTAGTGATAACATTTGGATGTTCGCGTACAACAATTTTACGAGTGTACCGTGAGTATTGGGAATCCGGTAAAACATCAAATCTTCGACATCGCTGCGGCCAGAAAAAGACTGTGAACGAACGGGACAAACGACGACTGACGAGAATCATTAAACGTGACAGACATGCAACCCTTTCTCAAATTGGCGCAGATTTCAATGCCTCCTGCATGCCTTCAGACATTAGTCGAGTCCATGCCACGTCGTCTTGCGGCACTTCTGCGTGCTCGCGGGGGCCCTACACGATATTAGACAGGTGTGCCAGTTTTTTGGCTCTTCATTGTAGAATTCCAATTTCAGCAGAAGTCCTGCTTTTTTTTTTATAATTAACCCTTATTTAAACAAAAGGAAATAACTACATCCAATGTTGTAAATATTACTTTAAACTATACTGGGAATTTTGCTGTAATACCAACCAAGAACATGCTGTCGTATATGTACGCATCTATGCCCATCTTGTACTTGAACTGAACAAGATGCAGTATTGACTTGATCGGCTTGTCTGGCGTAGAAAAGAATGACATCACTTCACCTGAGTATGTACTCCAAATTAATATAGTAAACATTGTCAACACTGCGATTGTTGTGCGGGCTGATACGCTACGTGGTAGTCGAAAGACACCTGCAACAAAAGTTTAACAAATCGAAATTAAAGCGTTTTATTTAGGACATTTTATAATCATCGTTGTGTCATAGTATTGTACCTTTTTAGGTACAGAGATGCTTTTGGCATCCATTCTGTATGGGACTGGGTCAACTGGCAGGTTGAGCTTGTTACAGCCTTTGTCAGGAATTGACAGCAGAAATATTAANTTGTGCAAGCACCAGTTGTTGCACAAGCCGTAACAGCAGTGCGTTGCAATATTCCAGGAGCCTTCTCACCAAGGGAGCAAAGGCAACCTTTGTCTGCCCTCAGTAAGAACCAAAGGTCAGCCTGTGGCTTGTAGCCATAAAACCTAAGATGATCTATTGAATTTGAGAGAGAATGAAAATTTGATTTGTGTACAGAGCACCAATTGAGTACATAAGTTTTATGAAATGTAGTCAGTAGTTTTAATATTGTAAATGTAGCTTGTTTAATTGAGACTGCAAAGAGATGTGAGTATAGCGGTGCAGTTGGCCTGCCTATTGTTTCCTTGGATGATCTCCATATGCTGCAACAGTGGGCGAAATTCAGGGGAGTTTCTGGTGCTAAAATAACTGGCAATAGTTGTGCACGTAGAGATTCTATGTCCAGTTATAGCAGACTCTAGTCTTTGCAGCAGTAGCTTCCCCAACGTGGCCTTGTCCTACACCTTGCAACGCAAGGCCGGCCTGACCAAACTAGGTGAAAGACTCAAAGACTCGTGTTTGATGATGTCCATTGCTCATCAACCAGTCCTTCAAAAAGAGTGAACAGTTTAAAGATGTAACAAGTACTCTACCTTTTGCGGAGCTGGTCGAAGTATTCTTGCAAATGAATGACAGGAGGGTGGTGGATGAAGACTCGAGCAAATGGACATTGAAAACACACAATAACTTAACAAATATTTACTGTTTTCTCCAAGACTCATGACTGCTGGCAGCGCAGGGGTGAGGAAGGCCTGCGGCAAGGGGGGTTAAGGATTTAGGAAGAAAATGGCCACGCCTCCATGCCGTGATACATGCCGTACAAAACACATTATCCCTCGTTCCTCGCAGTAGTGACGCACTGTGGACAATGGCGAGTAGCACGCGGCCCAAGAGGTATAAACAAGTTGTACACAGCAAGGGAATAGAAGTCATCAGCAGTGCTGTAGAAGTTTGTGATGAAGAGACAAGGAATAAATATTTGTTGGTTCCTATTAACAAAGCTACAGAGAGAGAGAAAGCTGCAAAGTACACGGGTGTAAGTAAGGCGTCTATCGAAAGAATTCGCAAACAAAGCAGAGAGAGAGAGAGGAGGGAGAGAGAGAGAGAGAGGGACAGAGACCTGGCGAGCCTCAAACAACTCCAAGAAAGAGAAGGTAAGAACACAATGCTTACACTGTCCACCGTATCTCCTATTAACGGTTCCGACTACCTGCAATTATTTTGTGCAATCGAGTCCTCAAAACGGGTGGACTCTAAGGCGAACTCTTGCTCACTCCTCGCTAGCTTTGTCACCTGTACCCACAAGGCGCTCAACTTGCATGCCATCTCTCTGCCAGCGACTCGCCTACACGTGAACATATTTATTTTAAAGGCACACTAATAAGAAGAAAGTACCATGTGTTTCTGAAGACAACTCTTAAGTGTTTGTATACAAAAATCTGTTGCTGAAACTGTTTCTGAAAGCACTCGTTTTAGCCATTTTCACGTTAAAAATAATTCTTGGAGTTTTAATGAGAACTTTAAACATGGTGTTTGGACACACCTGCAAAATATCCAGCTGTTTAGGAATAATGTGGTACGCATTGCATGCACTCCGAGCAGTCGGAGCCCTTATTACATCTGCAATGTGATGAATTTATGTTAATTTTTAGTCACTTTGACACATGAAGATAAATATCTCGCGTAACAGCATCAAAGCAAGGTTTATTTTCTTGACTGAACTGGTGTGCTTTTCAAACATTGCACCAATAGTAAAGTGTCATCCGTGACTTTTCAGTAATATTTGCAAGTAATAAAGTAATATATTCAGTCAATTAAACCATTCAACAGTTTTTATTTAAAAATGGTAAATTTGTGGTAGTCCTCATAATTATGTAACTGCAATTTGTAATGTACATGTTGAAGCTACTCGTTATTGTATTTGAATATTAGAAGTTTCTGTTAAAATTTACTAAATATGGAAATTTTTATATTGATGTTAATTGCGCAATCAGTAGTCCAAAATGTGTGTGTGTGCGTGCGTGTGTGTATATATATATAAACCTTAAACAAAGTGCTTAAAAAGAAGTTTATGTATCAATTTTTCTGTCATTTCAGTCCAACAAAAACTACGAAAATTGTTATTGATAGCTCTTTGACAGGCTTGTGATAAGGGACACTATTAGACAATTTTACGTCGTCAAGAAAATCACACCAACTGTAGGCAAACTTATGCCAGTTCTGCGTGAAAAGATTGTGTGGAATGGGAGCCAGTCGTCTCTACGAAGACTGCTCAAAGACATGGGCTGCTTGTGGAAAATATCACAAAAGAAGTGGGTGTTTCGTGTTGAAAGAGCTGACATCGTCGTGTGGTGTTCAAAGTATTTGACAACAATGAAACAGCTGAAGCCAGGAACGTATTTTACATTGACGAAATGTGGATTGACACTAATTTGACATTTAAGAAGTGCTGGCCAAAGGAAGGTGATTTTGAAGGATTGGTAGAAAGTGGTAATGCTGCAAACAAACTTATTGTTGTGCACTTTGGGTCACAAGAAGGTTTTCTTCGAGGTAAGAAGTTAATTTAGAAGGCAAATTCGAAGACAGGTGATTATCAAGGGCAGATGAATGCCCTGAATTTTGGAAGTGGATTTCGAAGCAAGTTTGACCAAATCTGCCACCAAATTCCGTAATAGTTATGGCCAATGCACCATATCATTCGAAGCAAGTAGAAAGGCCACCGTCAAATTATGACGCGAAGGAAGAAATCGTGACGTGGCTACAAGGAAAAGGGGTCTCTTGCGACGAAACAATGAGAAAAGCTACTCTTATTGAATTGCTTGAAAACCATCGACCAAGAGAGAGAATATTCGCTGTCGACAGGATATTCCAGCAACATGGCAATACTGTACTTAGATTGCCCCTTATATGTGCGATTTCAATGCCATAGAACTAGACTGGGCTAAGATTTAAACTTCCTATCAGAGCTCACAACACGACTGGAGATTTATCACTGCAAGTCTTACAGAGACTGACAATAGAAGCAAAGGATATTGCAGACACGTTGAAGGAATTGAAGAAGAGTACTGGAAGAATGACTGCCTCATGGAGTTAGCAGTAGATTAATTCTTAATCAAACTGGAGAGTGACAGTGACGACACAGATGATGAAAGTGAAAAAAAATGCACACCATGACAGCTGCAGTGAGCAAGATATTTTTTGTGAATGTGATAGCGATAGCTCTTGCTTAGCTCAGCCGTTGTAAATATTGAAACTAGATTACATCTTGCTGATACATGTACTCTACAGTGTCATTAATTTGTTTTGCTTAATCGCTTATTAATTAGTGAGCTAGAAATAGTTTTACTTTTCCCTAACCTTCCTCAAAAACAGTGAATAAACATTGTTATCAAGGCTATGTTTAGACATATTAGTAATATGTTTTATCAGTTTGTAAAATTGTTATACACTTTTATTTGTGCTTACACTATTACATAAATTCTTTTTTGTCAAAGCAACTGGAATCATGAATGTTACATGTTGGGTGTCATTTGAGCAATTAATAGTTTTAATTCTGAATACTTGTAAACAAGTAGATTTAAGCTGAACATTTCAGCATCTTTTCCCTTATTTTGACTTTTTGTTCCCCACACCATGATATTGGTATCACTGCTCATTCTTATAGTCACTGTGTACCGTGACATTATACGCTCATGTCTTGTTCAGTAATAATTGGTTACAACTGAAGACTTGTACCTCAGTATTTTTCATTAGTTATAGTTATTTGCCACATCATAATCTTGGGTCTTTATTGTTTAATGTTATCAGCATGTTGCCTTAATAATATACTATCTAACTGTTAACTGATTATGTTACTGCAGTTTTTAAATTTTGTGTTTTGGGGGCTTAATGATATTTTTATTTTTATTCATCGTCCTTCGTCTATTCAATATATAGTGAGTAATTTTAAAGTTTTCTAATATAACACTTGTAAACTAGTGTTGTTAACTATTCATGTTATTAAATTATTTTCATTGGTTTGACTTCTGGAATTTGCTTCTTGAAAAAAGTATTCAGTTCACAAATGTGATCACAGCATGTGGAGTCCCGTGGTTGAGGCAGTGCCAGAGCGTTCGCCTGCCATCAGTGCGATACGGTTTCGGTTCCTGGCGACATCAACCGGGATTTTCGTATGTGGCAATTGTGGTTGGTGGGTTATCTCTGAGTCTCCCATTTTCCCCACCTTGCGTTCAGGTGCTGCTCCATGTCCATCTCATTTCACCCACACCACACTGACTCTGAAGACCTCTTATGCTAAGACTAGTCCAAACCTATCAATCAATCAATTAACCATCAATTAATCATTGTGAGTCATAATACTTTATTGTCAGTCAGTTCACATTACCAATTAGCGTGTACATATATTGAAGATAGAATTATAACTGTTTTTTTATGTGTATTGAAATGCATGCATAGTTACTGTACTTCAGTGGTAGAAAAGGCAAACATTTACTTAAATGTACTAGCAGAAAATAAAGACAAAATAAACAAATTACTTACAGTAAGGTTGCTGGAAACTCACTCAGTTAGGTGTTGGGAACTTGAAGATTTTAAGTATATGTAGACTATTTTTAATTCCGCTTTTCAGGAATATTCTACTGACTCTGGCGAACAAATAAGTTAACTAACTTCGTAATGATATGTCTATCGATTGTATCATCAACCCCTGCAAACCATATTTTCGCACAATTGTCTCGCCTACTGGTTTTTAATGTTAATGCGTAGTTTTAAATAAAATTATGCAATTACAGTGAAACTACTTCTTAATTTATGTTAAATTGCTTTTTGCTGGTAGCACTTGATACTAAATATAATATTTTGACAAACTGAGTAAAAATATGACAATTTTTAGTACTGACTATGATATTAAGGTTATCCTCACTCACCTTTGTAATAATTTCGTATTCATGCCAATACTTTTTTTAAGACGCGTAGCTGAAAAAATTAATACATCCACGCTTTGCCCGGGACTTAAACCCAGAACATCTTAGTAAGTACCGTACGCTGGCGCACAACAAACTATGCTACAAAACGAAAATGTCGGCGGTAGATGTGTTGAAGTACCTTTCAAACTCTTCTGTTTGAAGTGGTCAGTCGAATGTTTGCAGGATGCGTAGCACGTCGTTCAACTGTACACCTTGCGGGTGAAGGGGAGGGGGGGACGCGACAGGCCAAACCCAGTGGCAGGCAAGGGGAGCAGGAGGTGAACTACGACTAGGGGGGCCAGCCCCCACAACGTTTGACGCCAACAGTATACACGTGTTTTTTTTCCAGCATGCACTTGTAATACATATATATTGTCTATGTGGTACAGTGAAGAACTCAACCCACAGTGAGCCACTGCAGACACAAAACAGAAATGTAATCTTTATTTTGAATTTGGTTGTAAGAAAAGTGTTACATATTTTGAGCAAGGAAAACCTGGCAGAATTTGGTTGTGTCATCTTGCATTATCTTTAAAACTTCAAGAATATTATGAACGAGTTGGCACAAGATTTTAAAGCGTGTTCAATAACATTACAAAAAACTGGGATTGTATATGAAACCCATTGGAAAAGTAGAAAATTTCATTAACGTACGAGTATTACAGATTTTCTTGCTGCTTACATGTACAGTTTTTAAAAATGGCTAACAGACTGAAATGGAAAAAAAAAATGAATCCCACATGAAAGATTTAAAATGTTACTTTTCATTAATGTAAGCCCATGTTACATAATAATGATAATTTTAATGCTTTGTAAAATTAAAATATTTCAAATACCTATACCATACAAATAAAACTGAGCTGTTATTACCAAGTATCACCTAGGAAATATATTCATAATGCAGATACCATTTCATGCAGTCCTTGCAGGTATGGCTATATACACTCAGGTGACAAAAGTCATGGGATAGCAATATGCAAACACACAGATGGCAGTAGTATCGCGTACAAAATGTATAAATGGGCAGTGCATTGGTTGGGCTTTCATTTGTAGTCAAGAGATTCATGGGAAAAGGTTTCTGACGTGATTATGGCCGCATGACAGGAATTAACAGGCTTTGAACGTGGAATGGTAGTTGGAGCTAGACGCATGGGACATTCCATTTCGGAAATGGTTAGGGAATTCAACATTCCGAGATCCACAGTGTCAAGAGTGTGCCGAGAATACCTAATTTCAGGCATAACCTCCCACCATGGACAACGCAGTGGCCGACCGCCTGCACTTAATGACCGAGACCAACGACGTGTGCGCAGAATGGTCAGTGTTAACAGACAAGCAACACTGCGTGAAATAACCGCAGGAATCAATGTGGGACGTACGACGGACGTGTCCGTTAGGACAGTGCGGCGAACTTTGGTTGTACTGGGCTATACCAGCAGAAGACCGACTCGAGTGCATTTACTAACAGCACAACATCACCTGCAGCGCCTCTCGTGGGCTCGTGACCATATCGGTTGGACCCTAGACGACTGGAAAACCGTGGCTTGGTCAGATGAGTCCCGATTTCAGTTGGTAAGAGCTGATGGTAGGGTTCGAGTGTGGCGCAGACCCCACGAATCCATGGACCCAAGTTGTCAACAAGGAACTGTGCAAGCTGGTGGTGGCTCCATAATGGTGTGGGCTGTTTTTACATGGAATGGACTGGGTCCTCTGGTCCAACTGAACCGATCATTGACTGGAAAGGGTTATGTTCAGCTACTTGGAGACCACTTGCAGCCATTCATGGACTTCATGTACCCAAACAACGATGGAATTTTTATGGATGACAATGCGCCATGTCACCGGGCCACAACTGTTCGCGATTGGTTTGAAGAACATTCTGGACAATTCCAGCGAATTATTTGGCCACCAAGATCGCCCGACATGAATCCCATTGAACATTTATGGGACATAATCGAGAAGTCAGTTCGTGCACAAACTCCTGCGCCGGCAACACTTTCGCAATTATAGACGTCTATAGAGGCTGCATGGCTCAATATTTCTGCCTGGGACTTCCAACGACCTGTTAAGTCCATGCCACATTGAGCTGCTGCACTTCGCCGGGCAAAAGGAGGTTCGACACGATATTAGGAGGTATCCCATGACTTTTGTCACCTCAGTGTACATTTTTCTCTAAAAATAAATGCTTCTAGTGTCTTGTGGCTAATTTTGACACATTGGCTGTCGAAACAGCGTAATTATCTGAAATTTAAATTGTGTACATTAATTAGAAGAAATTATGAAAAATGGTATTTGTTCATGTACATCTGTCAGAACAACTTTTGATGTGAAGTTTATTTCAAATAAGCTCTAATGTAAAGGGAACAATTAAAATTAGGTTTGTTATTGCTTAAGTAGGCTGTACATCATATTAGTCCTGCTGTTCTTTATTTTAAATAAAAAACGAGGCACTGTACATTGGTATCTGAGGAATTTGAATTTGGAGAGATGAAATTGGTTTATTTGGTCTGAAACCATGCGATTCATCCATAACATTAAGGCACAAGCATAATTTGGTGGTTGCAAGGGTTGGTAGTTGCCACCCCAGAATTGTCCAACCCAGTATTTTGCCACCCCAGAATCAATTAAAAATATGCCGACTCTTGAGTTGTGTGTGAACGATATTTACTTTACAAGTGGTTTGGTTATAAATCCAAGTAATTAACAATGAATGTTTTAGGGAAAATAGAGAATGTTAGCAATTACTTTGCGGTAAAAATAGTCTGAAAAAGCCGCAAACAAGTTTTCCTTTATCATTCCGTACTTTTGTATACCAAGTTTGTGCTAATAAAGTGTGAGAAATTTGGTTAGTAAATGAACAAAAAGTTACATGTTATGAAAGAGCATAACTATTATAAAAAACTGTTTTTAAGCATTAATGAAAATGTGTGCATCACCAGAACATCACGTACTTTGCTGGCAGATGATCCCCGCCATGAGGAGGATAACGTCGGACACACTCCAGGGCTGGCTGGGGTCTTCTGCNTACTTTGCTGGCAGATGATCCCCGCCATGAGGAGGATAACGTCGGACACACTCCAGGGCTGGCTGGGGTCTTCTGCGAGTTTTACACTGGCCAATAGCACAGTAGTACTGAACACCGTCGTCGCCAGGAGCACCAACCACATGGTGTGTGAGAAAGGCAGTAGAAAAACATTGCGCAGTGACGGTACAGTTGGTTGCAGAAACACAATCATTGGCCTAGAACAGCAGGAAAGATTGTACATTTACATTCAAACTCATAGAAGGCCTATACGCCTACCATGGGTTGATATCGGCAGACTTGGGCTTGCTGACAAATTTTTTATCAGTATAAGTGTAGGGAGCGGATCTAGACTTTCAATTTGTGGCATGGTTGGGGCCACTGTCTCATCTTAATTTCAGTAAACACTACTAAATCAAATTGCTTTATTGTAAACAATTCTGATATCTCATTTTAGTTTTAAAACATTACAGGACAGTTTAATCATCAGCGCAAGGGTTTTGTCAAGGGTCATGTCCGTGTGTCCCCCCTGCCGTCTGTATCCGCCCCAGTAACAGTGTTTGGTTTTCATTCATGCTTCACAGGACACATATAGAGCTGCAATTAAGAAAAAATCAAAACCAAGAGACAAATAGTTGTTCGTAAAGGACAGAGGGTTCTGTGTTAAAGAGTTCTCTTAAGTGTGGTGCTCTTATCCATTTTATAGTTAAGTACAGGAATCCCCNACAGAGGGTTCTGTGTTAAAGAGTTCTCTTAAGTGTGGTGCTCTTATCCATTTTATAGTTAAGTACAGGAATCCCTTAATTGCTCAACTCAAATGTCTATGAGAGTGGAAAAAGTAAAANAACTCAAATGTCTACGAGAGTGGAAAAAGTAAAACGCCCTCCCTAAATGTAATATAGGGCACCAGAATTTAAGTAAATGGGCACCCAAACTGGGTTTGTTTACAGATAAGCATTGATATTTTTTATACTACAATCTCTTAATTAAGTGTTATAAAATATTTATAATACCTAAATAGATATTGTAATTTTTACTGTACCATGACTTTCTGTTTTATGTAACGTAGGTTATTAAAATTCTACCTTCAGACCAGGAAGGTCATTGATTTATAGATTTCAAGAGTAAACCATAGATTTGTAGTAAAGTTAAAGTTTAGTTTAATTGTTTCTCCTCTGATAGTCAAAATGTGTTAAGGAATGGTGTGGTTCAACAATCATAATACAGTGTGATCCATTTAAACCTTTACCATTTTAATTTCTGATAACCACACAAAACAAGCAACAAATCAAAGGTGCAATCACATCAGAAACGAAGGGTGAACATGGGGAATTCGTCTCATTCACAGTAAATGTTGGAAATGGCCGCCACCTGCGTCCAAGCATAATTGCACCAGTCGCACCATATTCTGAGATGTCGTCCGTAATGCGTCCTTGCTAATGTTTGCGATTTCAGTTGTGATGTTCTCTCGGAGTAATGCAAGTGTACGCAGACTGTTCCAATACATATTTCCCTTAAGGAAACCTCGCAGGTGGAAAGCTTTAGAGGTTAGGTAGGGTCCTTGGAGATTACTCGTCCATCGAAGAAACTAGTTGTGAGGCCCATGGACATATTAGACGTATGGCATGTTGCTCCACGAATTCATTGAATATGCGTCCATACACCTTGGTGTTAACAGTTTCCTCGAAGAACATGGAGCCAACAATTCTGGATGCTGACACTGTACACCAAAACCCAATCATTTCAGAATGCAATGGTGTTTCATGGAGGATGTTGGGATTATCTGGAGTGCAATATCTGGCAGATCCTGGAATCAGTGGCAATAACGTTTATACTTTTGCAAGCTTGGTTGCTTCAATTCCTGCACAACATGCTCTCTGGGTGGTCGTAAATGTGATTTCTTTGCCGCTCTCTGACTTGTGGCTTAAGCGATGCAACGATTTGTATGGCGAGTTCAATAAACAGTTTCAAACATTGTACACACGAACTTACAGCCATGTAGGTTGACATTTCCCAATCTCGCTGAAAGGGTTCCCAGTTTTCTCCAGTTTTCAAACTAGCTGCAAAATTATTGGTTTCATTTGAAAGGTTAGCACAACGAATTCTCTTCGATGTACCAGCTGCGTTTTACCCAGTGAATTTGTTTTTCAGTACATTTTCACCAAACCAACATGCTATCGAATTGAGTACTGCATGTTTGCGAATACGGCGAATGAATCAGTATATGCACAGTAACAATAAGTGAGAATCATCATCATCATCATCATGACCGACATTTGTGCCAGGGTTACCATTCTCCAAGGACCATAGAGATCATAAAATGTACTTTCACACATATCCCAACTCCCAAAAAGAAAATATCACTCCTTCCAATTGTCAAGGTTTATATGGATCACTCTGCAGTATAATTTTTTTTATGAATTCTTTAAAAGGTTGTGGTACCTGTTATAAATAAAATAGCATGTTCCTGTATTCCAAGAAAAATTAATATATTTAACCATTTAAATCTGACTGGTGATTGCAAGCAAAGTATAATGGGCATTCTGATATATCTCTATGCTGACAGTAAAGCAGTGCCTTAAAATAAGTGTTCATTAATTATCAGGCCAAAATTAAGTAAAATTTGCTATGGAGGAGGTTAAATGTACAGGAACATTCAAAGATTTAAACTGTTATTTTCTGGGACTTGTAGGCAAGTGAAATCACAATAAAATCAATAACTGAAACATGTGCTTTGCAGCAAGGTCTTGTACTTTTATTTTAAAATGGGATAAACTACAAAGAAAACTGTAATATTCGTATCCATGGATAGTAAAATTATTAGTTTGTGTTGCCTGTATATTTATGAGTTTACCTGTATTGCTGTCATTATATGTATGCATTTATTTAGTGCATTGTTTCTAAAGTCAAAGGTAAATAATATAACACTTTAGTATTACATTTATAATCTGTTTTTTGTTCAGCAGCTGCTCTGAAGCTATACAAATGGCTCCGTGGCGGCTCGCTATGGACGTGTTTGACGCACCGCTTCACCTAAATTTTAAAATTAGTATTTATTTACTTTGTTTTTATTTTATCTGTCTAATCCATCATTTTATACANCTGGATAAAGACTGGCTAAGGGTTCACGGATAACATATATTCATGGTTAAAGCAAAATGCTGTGGGGATGACAAGGGGGGGGGGATGCTTACTTTAGGTCTACATACTGTACTCGTTTAGGTTACGTAAACCAATAATATAGACATACAAGAATTCAATTATTTGACAACCAGTGTGTGGCAACGTCATAAATGATATTAACATTATCACATTTACAAATTTCTGTATCAGCTGATATGTGAACGAATATAACGAAATTTCACGCTGGCTATTTTGACAGCCTACATTAGCACAACAGACATTGGAGAAATATTCGAGCAGGAAAATCGTAGATATAATGTCTATTTTTTAATTTTATATTGTTATAAAACAGCTTTTATTAGTGTAACAAATTAAAATTCGTTGTATAATAATGTGTAGGTGTTTAAACAAAATGGAACACCGTATGCGATAGTGTAGCTTCGTTTATGTCTTCATCATAGGCCGTAGTTAGTGCTTACTGCTAACGTCGCCACGTGTATGCTTCATATTAATTGAAGATGATGGACATCTATCGCAGAGTATTTTTCAGATATTTCTACATTAATTTGACATAATATATTTCAAACCAGAGTTGTTTTGAGCCCTACACGAGATTAAAAATTCATTTTTAAAAGGAGATGCTAGATACACTGATACGACACAGCAGCAAAATTGGTGACGGTGCTGCCATCTGTCGGCCAGTGCGCGTGGCTCACTTCGGAAACCACACCCCCATGAAATGACACTTTTTCACGTGTAAAGTGCAAATATGCGAACGAATTATCAGAGTTTTAAATTTTCCTAAGAGCTTTGTAAATATTTTAACGTAACATATTTCCGTGTGAAGCGATTCTGCTTGCTAATAATTCGGATTCGGCCTGCTATCGCCAAGTGTTTCTGAAGCCGGCTTGTCATTTTTTTTTTGTTTTAACTCTCCTCCCACTTCAGCAGTAAAGCAAAATTGAATGTTATTAATTTATAAAAACCTCGCGTAACGTTTTGTTTGCGTAGGAGTCATTCTTGCGGCAAATATTTATGTTAATGTGATATTTTGTCATCCAGTCATACTCGGTGTCACTGATAATTTATAAATAGCCTCTGCATGTACGAACGACTGTAAACTACAATATCTCGCCTCTTTGATGAGCAGATGCCAGTTTTAATCGTGAAATACTTTATTATTATGAATGAAAATGTACAATCTGATAATTTCCCTGAATTCCTAATACTTCCAAGTTTCGCACATATTCACTGTTAAAAACGTGTGTAAATATAGTACCCGAACACTTTTAGTATTAAAATTAATCAGTACCACATCACTCGACTGCAGCCAGGTAATTAACAGGCGTGTGCGTGAGTTATTAATAGCAACGGCGCACAACTGGCGGCAGCTGTTCAATATTTGACCTTGAACTGGTGGCCCCACGGTTAAGCAGCAACCCGATTAAGCCGCCCCCGGTAAATTGGGAGTTGACTGTACTTCCTAAGTTTGAAGACAAGAAATTGTTTCTCACGCCGTTCTTTTACTGAGGCACGGAACACTACTAGAATACACAGCTACATCACCATTGACGCGCTAGCCGTTTCGCGCCTCAAAAATGCAGGTCAGGAAATTGAGAATGTGATAATATAGATGGTTCTTGTCAAGGACAGCGTTTGGAAACTGCACGTCTTTTCCTTCCCGCTGACGCGCTCTGCCAGCCTTTACTGTTTCGCGTCAATACTTGAACGATACTGAAGTTTTTCCGAGCCATGCTGAAGAAGCAACGTCAGCCCGCGTCTCTAGACCCAGCCTGGCAGCACGTACATATCTGTTTATGGCGGCGTGAAATATGAATCCAACTAACAATATTGTGTGTAACATCAGAGAAATGCCTTTTAATCTGTTTGACGATGACCAGAAAGACTTGGGAGTGCGTGGAAGACCAGCGCCAGTATTATTAGTGCCAAAAGTGTATGTCAGTGAAGCAGCTAATAAACAGTTTGTTATGGAATTTAAAACTTCATGGTGTGATGAATATCAGTGATTGTATGGCAGCTGTTATCTGGAGCATTTGTTTTGTTTCTCATGTTTGGTGTGCAGCATTAAACTCGATACGTATTTCTGTGCACGTTAATAAATCATTTACCCTTCCCTCCTCTCTACTTTTCCGCACAGGGCTCAAGGGCTGCAGCTGATTGCCTGTGTCATAGCACATGCACTGTTACATTTATTTTATGCCCTTGGGAAAATTCAGTTGGTTGTCCTTTTATTGTGGTGCATGCTAAGATTATGTACAGGAATTATGTAGAGGTGACATATGCTGCACGTAACTTGTTCATGAGTGACAAACTGCCCCTGTGACTTGGGACAAAAATTTCAGTGGTGTAAAAAATCATAAATAAAAAAATGTTGTATCTTTTAATGTCAGTGTTTCCTATATGCAGTTATAACATGAATACGAGGCAAAAAAATAATGTTTCAAGTTTTAAGACGATTGGACTAAACAGAAACTTGGCGCAAAATTATTTGCAGATACGTTAGAAAACGTCTGAGATACGGAAAAATTTGCCAAAACCTTTATTGTTGATAATTTAGTTGCCAACATTTTTGTCCCATGCATTTTTCTAAGATATATTTGTGAGATATTACGTGAAATACAATTTCGTTAAGAGTGACTAGAATATGGCAATTCGCGGAATCGTGAATTGGGAGACTTTTTATATCCACAATCTGTATACCAAGATGTCATTCTGAATGAGCTGTGTTGTATTTAACTTATGGTATTGACCTTGTGAGGGCTGCTAAACTAGGTAATGTAGACTAGTTATGTATTGTTTGAGTGTGTGTTTGTGTGTGTGCGTGTATACTGTGTTAGCTTTCTGTGCCATTCCACTGTCGAGACCTGCCAACCCTTCACTCCTTCTATCTCTGGCGGTGGCATAACTATTAATGCTTCTCAAGTACAGGCAGTCCTCGACTTTCATACGTTCGAGATTCGTACAACTCGCTCTTTCATACATGACATATTATCACCTCAAAATCAACATTCATACGAACAATCTAGTCTTTCATACATTTAGCAATCTACCAACGTATCCAAATGAATGCGTCTGTTAAAATAATATGCGGATCTCTGAAAAACTTTTACATGGTTTTTACAACCTACAAAATAAAATGTTACGTTTGCACAACAATTTTACAGAAAGTAGGAAGCATATTTAATTACCTTATTTATTCACATAGTACCTACAATCAAATATGTATACAGGTGTCGAAAATCAACATTTCAGGTAAGAAAGTATTGCACATGTATATTTATTTGTGATTTTCAATTAAATACTTGTTAAAAATAGCATGTTAATCAATTAAATATATTATCTTTCTACCAAAATTATTTTTTTTTTTTTATTTTCTTGTAACTTTGGAATTTAACCCTTCTTATTACATGCGTATATGTGCTTCAACTTTCACACACATTTTCAGGAATACATTATGCATGAAAGTAGAGGACTGCCTGTACATCGTATAATTTTCAAAAGATAACTATCAGTTAGTTTTACAATCACAATTATTAGATGTTTCTAGTGATAGGCTCCTAGCAGCAACACTATAGCCCAGTGAACTCCAAATTCTATTGCCACCATTTTCTCGTGGCGCTTCACCTACGTTCGGACTTGCGAGCCGCCACTGATGTGGCTCAAATCATAAGGTGGTAGACTCACTGGAATCGTGTGGTAGGCTGCAGGAAATCCACGTATTGGAATGTAAGCGGCAGAACTCCAGAAAAAGTAGCTGCCACATCAAACCCTTGTTTGGACAACATTCCAATCATTCCTTCGTTGTCTGTGGTCGACAAACCAGCTAACTCTCCAGTAATGTTCAGTATTGTCCTGCTGGAAGTATACAACAATGAGGTCAGTCGAGGATTCTGTCAACATCATCCTCTGTAATGGAAATTAGATATAGAATGAACACTCATAAGGGTTTGTTACACGTCAGCACACTATTTGCAGGAGAGGTCCCATAACTACTCTGGTCGATAGTTTCTGTAATACTTTGTGCGATAGAGGTACAGTGAGAAATTTGAACATAGTTTCAGTACTCTTTTGAGGGAAAACGTGTTCTTCATTTTTAATGATAACAATTTTTCCTCGAAACAATTACATTGGCTAAGCAATAATATTATAGTAGTCTAAAGAAAAATTACAAAATGTCTATTTGAAACAGTAGTTACTTGCTATCCAGTAAAGTTATACAGTAGAACTAATATTTCACACGTTTATAGGGACGAAGGTATGATAGTGTAAATGGAGAAAAACAATCGAACTTTAAGACTATCTTGAGCAGTTAATATTAAAGTAGATTAATGGACAGTACAGATACTAGTTAAGTATTTAGAGATGCCAAATCATATATCTGTTAAATTTTAAGCACTATTTGCTATTTAGGTCAGTTTTGTAGTCATGTAAAGATATTTAGGGATAGGTTTTTCACTAATGTCTGTAAACAGTAATTGTTTGCTTTGATTTCCTCAAGTTTTATTTACCATTAAATCACAGAATAATATATTTAACACCATTTAAGTTATCCTTTGGTCTGTTGTCCTACTGCAGAGCTGATACGTTATTTTTCTAGTGTAAACATTTTCAAGGGTGATACTTTATTGCATATTATTGCACTCTCATTATGAATTTACAAATTTTGTTTTACTGGCAGGAATTTGGACATTGTAAACATCAGGAAAATGGTGGGACCTGAATAAATTGGTGTATTTAAGGGGAAAATGTAACTGAGGGGAATGTAAAATTAAGGTTCTACTGTAGCAGATTGTAAAAATGCAGAAATTAGAAGCAGTTGAGTAATGATGATATTGGTGAAACGATAGTATCGGGACAGTCACTCAAGTTGGTGTTCTAGTAGTAAATTTGAGCAGAGAATTGTTCAAGTTGCTTGCTTGATTATCTGAAGAATTATCAGTTCTCTTATTTGCACTATTCAGTCAATTGTAGCAATATGAGCATTTAAATTGTTGTGTCCATTATCTGTCTAGCAGTGATAATTACTATCAAAATCCTGTAAGGGATTACTATAACATATTCAGACATCGCTAAATTTAGTAGTTCTGTAATTAATTAAACTTTGCTTGGGAATCTTTTGTATTGATACATTACTCACTAGTCCCACAGAAACAAACAATGCATGTAGTGAGTGCCTGATATCAGTGGATCTATTTATAAACTTGAGTAATGGCTTTTTAAGTGCTAGGAAATTTTTTCATCCATCCAGATAACGGATAGCACTTTGAGAGGTTTGACAGATGTGATTTTAACGTTAAATAATTCATCACTGATACTCCTTTGTTAAAGGTTGTTAGCCCAGTTGGTTCCTTTGCTCGAGGTTGGTGGATGTAAGCCCCTGTTCATTCTTGAGGATTTGCTCATACCCTTCCCTGGGAAAAAATCTGGCTTGGGCCCGTAACCAAAGTAGCAATCACTTTTGCTGTGCTAGGAGCAGCACAGTGTACCATGATGCCAAGGAAGTGTCCGGTTGCTCACAGACTGAGGTGGGGGGTGAAGTAGATGGGAATACCTTGCTTAATGTCTTGCACGTGTGTCAGGAAATCCGGGCATGGTCTTGAGAGTGGCTGCTGGTGGGCTATCTGGCACAAGAAGTGCGTCGTGAATTCATGGTCTGGTGTCGGTTATATTTGCTCCGACTGTGTGGCTTCCTCCTACCAGGCACACACACACAAAGACTAATCCGACTGATCGTCACCTATTCATATTCTCCCTCTCTTCCTACCAGTCACACATAATGCCGTGAAAGTCTGTGATGGGATGTGCCAAAGCATAGATCCTGTCATTGTGCTCTAGAGAACGTCCTACTACAGCTTTCCTTTTATCACCAGGCGTCTTGAACTGCTGCTTTGGCGTGTGATCCTGTCGTCTAGAACTCTGGGCGGCAGACTTCGCCTGGCAGATGGCTCTCCAGGGACTGGTGGCTAGGTGACCTTGTAGTGGGTAGGTGCTGATTATCCTCGGCACTTCTCCGATATCCCCCCCTCTTCCCCTCCTGGACTTCCGCAGCCGACTTCTCTGCACCTGTTGGTTGTCCAGAATACGAGACAGGTTATCTAGTGGTCTGTTGTGCATCTCCCGAGACGGTAACAACCGTCAGCGAGACACCGCTCCCTCTGCAGAGAACTTACGTACCTTGCAGGAAAGCATGCTGGTTGTCGAAAAGTAAGTTAATTTCATATACTGACCTTAGCCACTATAATGGACTGACTGTACCCAACAGTAAGGATGATCCTGATGCAGTGGAACTCGCAATCACTATACCTACTGTTCACTGTAAGCTGAGAGTCGTGGTAGATGTGGACCAGAGTAAACTAATTCAACCAGAAGAGAAACACACTCGCACAGAAGACTCCTATCGCACTGCCGGTCGATCTCCCTCCACTAGTCCTAACACTTCATCTTAAATATCCTTAGGGCAATACAACAGAATGATAACTGGTTGGACTTATCCCTGACGATATCTCGGATCATGGGTCGAGATGTCATCCGCACCCTCTGCACTGCATGTTGTAACGTTGCTGTTTTCCAGGTATTATATTTGTCTTTGGTTTTAGATTATTTGTTTGTGGTGATTATTAATTAAGATTAAGTTCAAATTAAGATATAATATATGATTTAAGCGAAGTGCAATGTAATTTTGGTTATGTCACTAGTTTATTGCTATAGAGGTAATTTAGAGGTTATGGCTATTGTTATTGTTCATTTCGTCCGTACAGGGTACCAAGTATTGCATTGTTTAATTTTCAGAAAAAGGTATAGAGGTTATTGTTCATTTGGTTATTAGAGGGTAGTAAGTATTGAAATTTGTAAATCATCTGAAATTAAAGAATAGCGTCCTGATTGGCTCTTGTCTCGCCATTGCTGATTGGATTAGTAGTGTGACATGGTCAGACAACAGCCAATCAGAGTGCAAGTAACAACAGAAGTGACAAAGTTTGAATCAAGCTTTTTTCTTGTAAGAAACACCGTCATCACCATCGAGAATGGACGCATAGGTAATGAAAAGAAATTAAATTTTGACGAAAGCAGTTCATTTATAATTGTTGCAAGATGTTTTGAATATTCATTTTAGGTAACAAAATCGAGTGAGATTTTTGTTTTTGAGAAAATTAACAAATGAATTAATAAAAAATGGATAACAGAACTTCTGCATTCTAATTCTACGGAAATGTTAAGACATACACTCTTGCTGTATTGTAGTGCTGGTGTTGTGCTATTGCGGAACGGGGCAGCCACCACATGCCAGGCATGACCACATTAATATACTTAGCAGTGGGATTTCAAGTATATTTACACCTCCTATCAGCACTCAGTTCACCTGAAGCTAAGTGCAGCCATACCATAATTCATTTGGTCGCCCCAGGCAGATATAATAGCACTTTTCAGAGCAGTCTGCAGGTTGCACATAATATGTATCTTCTCTCAGACCAATATTTCTGAGCATTTTTGTATTATTTACCACAGTACTACAGTTGGATCAGCATGGTTCATGCCAGAAAAAGAACAATGTAGTAACACGCACACTTTTTACGTTATAGGCTTAGCCCATAAGTAAATAATTGTGTTTACCTGGGTAATGTGCCACCACCCATCATTGATGCACTTTCATGCCTTGTTGGGTGGCGGGTGGTCTACCCCCACTCCCTCATAACATTACAGCTTCCCTAGGTGGGAGTACACGCATCGCATTGGTGTTCCTTTGTGTCATTCCCTCCCATTGCCCCATTTAAGACAGAGCACAAGGGGACCAGGGAACAGATTCATTTGCCAGTATCGTCTTCTTTGACTCCTGGCTTGAATTGAATTGTGGTTGAGGGTTATTTTTCGTGAGGAATAATGCCCTTTCTATTAGGCCTAGGGACAGTCTATGGTCATCTAGGGTTTGCTGGGGCCAGTTCAGAATGAAGCTCTTGTTTGGCAGGATAAGTTTGTAATGACGCAGTATTATTAATTTCCAGGACACGTGTTTCATTTTTCTTTAGCTTTGCTAAGCTTCATAATATTTTTATCGGGTTTGAAATTAAAAGCCGTGGTGGTTCGTTTTATCGTGATAGTTTGTTTATCGCGCATACGTTTGCCGTTTCGTTTTGAACATCGTATTTTTCAGTTTCAGTAGCGTCAACATTAGATTAGCTTTTTTCAGACCACGTCGACAGTTTTGCACGACAAGTTCGATAATCTTCTATGACGCAGTTTAGATAACGTGTGGCGAGCGTGCGTGGCAGCCCACGCCAGGCCCTTATCTTAGGAGAGGGGGGTGATAGGCAGCGACAAGTACACATGTGCCTGTCGCCATTGAAGTCAGTTGAATCAAGTCAGTCGTCTGAAGCAGTCGTCAACTAGTGCTCGCCTAGGCCGCGTCGGGCTTAGCGCTAACCCCCACACCAGCAAACTAGACCTTTCTAGATTATTTCTCCGCCGGTGTGGGAGGTCGCTGCATTTAATTTTCTTCGGGCAAGTTTTTATAACACGAATAATTCGTAAACGAATGTGGCGCTGTTCTGCACTTGTCTGTTTATCTGTGAACGGTTCGTACTCTGCATACCTGAAGATCGTATGCGAACTGTGTCACTTGAATGGTAAATAAAAGTATGGAACAAAACAAAACCGGAACTTGACTTTATTTCATATTTAATTGGCATCCATTTTAAAGAGTCTCGTGTTACTCCGTCTTGAGCTAGTCGAGTGGTAAGTTATAGCTGAGTGGCAACTTAAAGCCGGCTGTAACTGTGAGCGTGCCACATTACAAGTTCCTTGTAGGACAAATAATATCCGAGTGAAGGAAGTCACGTTGCTGAAGGTTGATGCTGCACTCGGTAATATAAATATAGAGTGGATCATGTAGTGACCCACTGGATATTCTGAACCACCGATAGTCGCCCAACATTGCATCCTGGTGGTGCTGCGAGTGGATTTGAAGAACGGGCGTTCAGTGATTACACCCGGTACAGAACTTCTTGGTGGTTCAGTGTTAGCCTATCCGCAAGCAGCATCAAGCCCTGTTGCCACATTTATCAAGCCTCCATCTTGTTATTATGTGTGATGTAAAATATGAATTTTAGTAATATAAAATATTATTCTAAACACAAAGAGGAGCATTATAATATGGTAAACAGAGAATATACTTGTGAGTTTGTATTTATTAAGAAAATGCCTAAGCCAAAGAGCTGCTAAATATTAACTTGTGCAGTAAAAACGTTATGACTCTTAAATTTGTAAATTAGCAGTGTCTATTAAATGTGAATACAATAATTATAATTTACATACAATTGTGTGTAGCATAGAAAAAATAATTCATCTTCCAGCTGTAGCTTGTACTGGCAGTATAAGCTCCTCTTCCCTATCCAAACAGTTGGAATGTCATTCCTTTCCATTACAAACTTCTACCCGCCATTCACTTTATTATAACACATCATACACTCTTCTACAATTTTGCTATGGACCTTGTTGAAAACGTATAACCTTTTTTTTTATACGTGTAGCTGCGGCAAAACTTTGATGGATTAACACATAATTTTAAAATTCTAAAACTTTTGCTGGCGACAGTCTTTGTTCAAGCCATAAAAATCTGTAACTCGTGGCAATTTTTTTCTAGGTAACAATTTTGCCTTTGACGTTGGTGCAATGCTGCTCTCTCTCTCCCTCCTTGCTTATCCATTGCACTGTACGCTCATCATCATCACATGCTCTTGTTATCAAATCGTTAATTTGTTTAAAATTTTTACTTTCGAAAATTTTTTTAATAATTTAGTAGAAAAAAATGTACACTAAATATTATATATCGACCTTGTTTGTGAACAATTTTCCTTATGCAACTACCGGTGCTAGCACAAGGTTTACTTAGCACCACACTTTCAACTAAAACTTTGCACGTGAACAAACGAAAAACAGTAAGAATCGTTCACAGCCCATCGCCGTATTGGGGCTAAATGCTAGCCAACACCGGGAGGAATGAGGTAGCTGTGCTAAAAATTATCTTGTGTCGACTAAGCACGAGTAGGACTTCATTATCGTCTGCTTTCAAAGCAAGACATGCACATTTAGATAAAGGACAGAAATGGTTTCCTCTTAGATGAAGAGCGAATAATATCCTCTATTCTGAAAAATAGCCATAAGTTCATGCCAGTTGTCATGCATAAGTTTATGCCAGTTGTTATGCCATTCCTTAATAACGTAAAACACGAAAAAGATACACACTCAGGATTTTCACGTGCCTATTCAGCAAAATAAGCGTATTGCAAAAATTTGCTTAATTTTAATGAAATCTTTCACGATTTTCTGAGCATCTCTGAGAAAAATTTTGCTCGACTCACCGTGGTCGTGCTAACACTGCGAAATAGGCAAAAGTGCACAGCCGTGATAGGCTACTCGCACCAGCTAGTGGGAGGAGCGCCGCAGCTGGACTGACCTCGAGCGGCCAAGAAGTTCTACGTCTGGTGTGGTTCCTCAAATCACAGGAAGGTTCCAGTATGCATCCCACAACCACATACCAAACAGCAAAGTGTACTTAGGGCTCGTAACTAGCTTGTGCTACACTGGCGCAAGCTGTGGGGAACTCTGGGCGTAGGTCATGGAAGAGTGCCGACAGAATGCAGTACACGTTCTGTTGAGCACTCATCGTGTCTCTCGTGCAGGGCTGTCAACAGCCCCTAACGACCCAAGGGCAAATCAATGTTGTTGGGCCATCTTTCCTCCATTAATGTAACATTTTTTGAACCCTTTACGCTCCTCAAAAAAAAGGAATCTCAAAGATATTTATGTACATCGTTATATAAATAGCAAAACTAGTTCAGAAGTTTTTGCAAAGATTAAAAGAGAAAGATTCCATTAATTTTTTCTAAAACAATTTTCATCCAATTATGNTCTAAAACAAATTTCATCCAATTATGTACAATAATTTTTTCGAAGATGCAACGAACATTGATTATGCACACATTTGCAACAAATTTTAAAATGAAATTTGGCGGGAAAGAATTTTACACTTATGTACCAAGAACTACTAACACTGAAGTATGATGCTGAATGGAGCACCATAGCAAAAATGTATTCCTTAGTTACAGACATTTCTCAATTCTGTTATACTGACTGATTCAAAACAACACTAGCAACGCTAGTCATTTTTCACGAGGGGACCCATGTCCAGAAAAGCACGGTTTGGGCACTGTGGGGTGTCAAAAGTTTGACAACATTTAGGATATGATGATGGTGTACATTCCAAATTTTCTCATGAAACTGCCACTAACCCAACAAGTGCATCACATTGTGCAGTAAATTACAAAAGGGATTTTAATTGTCTACCCCCTACGAGATTACAGAGCCTTTATCCATGTGCATCAACCTCTGCACCGCCGATGTAGGCTCTGTGATCAAGTAGGGGGTCGGCAATGCAAACCCCTTTTGCAATTTACTGCATGATGTGATGCTCCTGTTGGGCTGGCAGTTTCGTGAGAAAATGTGGAACGTACACCCATCATCGTATCCAAAATATCGTCAAACCTTTGACACCCCCACAGTGCTCAAACCGTGCTTTTCTGGACATGGGCCCCCCCTATGAAGAATGATTGGTTTGCCATCCTGCACAACCAGTGTTGTTTGTGTCTCACGGCTGCGCATGGGGAGGCTGAAGACAAGACTTTGTGCTTTCTGGGTGGGCTCTGAAGAACTTCATTTCCGCCTCAAGGTCGAGGTTCGGCTTGATGCTGTGTTGGGGTCTGTATCGATTATCAGGTAGTCATCCTCGTATTAGGGACCACTGCCACTAAGAGTTTAGTTTGGCTTTGTTAATTTTTTAGTTATATACTTGCGTCTGTTTTTGTCGGAACAACTTAATTACTCGCTAATATACTGTACCACAAATATTTTTTGTCCGACATTAGAAAGAATTGTTTAAGATTGTTTGTGCTTACCACTACCATGTTATTAGATCTGCAAATATGACTGTCGAACTTATATTGTATTGCAATACTTAGCTGAAAGTTGCAGAGTTCTTGAATATACTTGAAAGACTTCATGTTGCTGTCGTGAGCTGGAAACCCAACGCTTTCTTCAAAGCTGGTGAAGTTGTAGTCATCGTTCATTCGCTGAAAATAAACGACCACGAGGGATTATACCAGTTATCTTTCAAGCCACTCTACGGTTGTCTAAATAACTAATCATTTCTTATTAATGTAGTTTCCATTTTTATTTAACTTTTAACAAAAATATTAGTGTGGAAACCAGATTCAGTGTATTGATAAAAAGTTGTAACCTTTAAAAATGGACAAAACATACACTCTATTCAGTTAAGAACTGTTGCATCATTCGTTGAAGGAAAGTAGTTTAATTACTGACCTGGTCCAGCCTTGACAGTCTTATAAGTTTATCTTCCGAGATGATGTAATTGTCAGTTGGAACTCCTCTATTCAACATTAAACATTAAATAAATGGTTTAATTTTTTATGAATTGGTGAGCTTTTCATCGTAGCATAGCATGTACAGTTTAGCTTGAAAGGCAATGAAAAATTCTTGAGTCCGCAAAACGTTTGTTTTGAACAGTACATGTCAGAACAATGAACAATGTAACAAGGTTTATCAATACCCATTAAGTCTTATCATTTGCCAGCAAGCAAGCAAGTCTTATCGGACAATATTATCAACAGAGAACAATTTTTATGGTTTTTTTTTTCTTTACAAATTTTTTCCCTTCCACTGTGTACTCGTGAATCATGTTGTTTGAGGTGCAAAAAGTACAAGGACTGTCCCAAATAACACCACTATTCGTGAAATCACCATGAAATCATTTACACAGTGAATTATTGGAAGTGTTTCACAAAAGGTGTTGGTTTTCATTTAGATTAGCAACATTCATTTCATCATTTTGTGGGATGGCTTTGTGTGGTTGCTTGTGCTAAGTTATGAAATGCAGTCTGCTTTCTATTCCTGACATGAATTAAGTTTATAATCTAGGAAGTACGTGAAGTCAGCTTACACGCTGTTCCAGCTATTCTAGCCACAGCCTTGCTGTCCGTTAGTAAAATTGAATCTGCTCTCGCACAAGCCATGAAAGTCGAACTTCCTGCGCCCCGCACAGTCTGCAGTCTCTGGGGTCTGCTCTCCCTCAGGTTGCGTCTAGGGGCCAAGGACAGGTGGTCCAACACGCCCCAGCTACCAGCAGAGGCAGTTTGCTAACCGTACAACCACAGCAGATTCTTAGGAGACGTGTGATAAACTGTGAAGAGTATGCCGGTTCTCAGCGTACGATTTTGTTACAAAGTTTGTAACTTACAGTGCTACTGTCTGTTGTGCAATTTAGAAAAAAAAAAAAAATGTAATGGCAAATGAAAAACTTGAGGGGAAGATAGTGAAATGAACGTATGTAACACCATATGCGAAATCTACCAGAGGTTTTGATTTTATTACAAGCAACCTTTGTGGCTCAGGTGTTGTGTTCTAAGGATCAGAACGTTCCAAAAAAAATATGAAGGCCCCCTCCCCCCCCCCTTTTTTTTAATTTTTTTTATTAGGAGTACTCTCTGATTAGAAAACTGGCATGTAAGCAAGGATGTCAATAAACACATGTAAGCAAATATATATATATATAGATATATAAAACAAATTTAGACAGTGCTAAATTTACGTAGTCCTTTTGTTGGATGAGTGTTGATACGTAAGTTAAAAGAAATAAAAAATGTAGTTTCCGAATTTATTAATAGTACTTAATTCAAAATCAAGCTACCAGTAATAACGTATCAGAATTAATATACTTGAAGAGTATTCTCCTTACCAAATATTGCCTCTTTGTGCAATAAGCAATCATGTGTCAGACCCAGGACATAAATAGTTACTGGTGGCATTACTTACACTAGCCAGTACAATAACCCATGTTATATATCAACCTGGTGGTTGAAGTGGCAGTCCACCTGAGAGCACCCGTAATACCCTCCACACACGTGTTATACCCTCCACACACGTGTTATATGTCCAGAGTCTTGTAACTTTATGCAGAAATGTGATAAGCATGTGCGCGCACACAGAGAGAGACAGAGGACAGGAGGTTGATGAGATAGAGGGTGTGAAGTGCGAGAGGCAGGAGGGACGAAGTGTGTGTATGTATATGCGTGTGTTTGCATATGCACACGTATTACTTGACGTAAGAAACAGAACTAACATTCTTAACTTGGGACTTTACAACGACAACAAAGCTGCAATGTAATTACCTCGCCACTGCTCCTTGCGTGTTCGTCAGAACTTAACATAACTCCACAAACACATTTGAGCTCTCTACACTTTTCCACATTGTGCACCTTTATATCTGTAGGCAAAGGCTGTTCACGGTAAAGTGAGCACTTTTAAGGCCGTAGTTACATTTTACTTTCAGCCATATTTTATCCTTTAAAACCCCCTTGTGAAATACATATTGCCGTGTAAGTAATGAACACAGTCTGTATATTCCACTGCACTCTGAAGTTAACGTCTAAGGCTAAAATAAAAAATATTTATTGCCAATTATTCTGAATGAGAGGGCTTTTGAAAGTGTTCACTTTACCATGAAAAGTCTATAGTGATCTTAACGCTTGATCAGTGCCTCAAAGAAAATGTGCTGTTTTGTAGCCAGTATAATTTTAAGTAGTGTGTAGATGCCATGTATGTGTGCAACAAGCCTCCACCTATCCCACATCATGGCTTAAAAACAAAGGTGTAAAAAGGCCTTGGGGAGGGGGATTTTAGATTCACCCCCCCCTCACTCCTGTTCTGGGCTCAAACCTGCCCGAACTACTGTGCCATAGCACAACCCTGAAATTACGAGGTATATTATTACTTAATTTATGTAAGCCGAAGTAATTCACACTGACACTAAGTAACTTTTGTGTAACCATTATCTAACCAGTTTAGTTACAGACATCGTAACCACACATCTTACATGTTTCGTAGCAATACACTTGGCCGTGCCTAGACACACGACGCACGTTTGCGATAGTGCTCGCAGCAGTTAGTGTTGGTGGGTGACATACACTTTGGCGCTAGTAAACGCTCGTATAATCACCCAAGCACGACAATATCGTAGGCTGGTGAGATCATAAGCACCTTCATTCAGGGTGTTGAAAGAAGAGTGCTCGGAAACAGGCGAGTATACTATAAAGTGCACCCAACAGCTCGGCATGTTCACAACTTGCAAACAGCAGTAAGAGTGGTATAAACAAAATATTTATTTGTATTAGTTAACAGCAATTATTATTTTATTTTATTCTATTAGTGTGTTTGATTCTACACATGGGAGCACAACCACGACCCCATATAACATAAAATAAAAATTATCTTCCTGACAGAAAATGTACACCTAAGTTACCAGAGTGGTCAAAAATAAGGTTCAGTATGTGTGTGTAACAACAAAAAAGAAAAAAAACTTATAATAGAAATAAAATTATTGTGCTAATAATTTTTACAAGTTAAACCTGTACTTGTAACAATTTTCTGTATAAATTGCACACTCCGAACCTGTTCTGTCCACAAACATGCGTAATGACTTCAGACTGCAAATAATGCATTTTCAATAAGGCTTGGGCACTTCTTGAACTACGCAGTTATTAGGAAGCTAAATCATTTACAGATCAGTTGGGAAAAAAAAAGAGTGATTTGTTTAATGTCAACTTTTCACTATGGTTTGTGTTCTGTATCTATAGAAAGTCAGTTGTAGCTGGACATTAATATGACAGGATGTCCAGCGATTGGGAAATGTACGGAAATATTTCCGAATGGCGGGAATTTTTTTCTGGTTTATGAAATTTGCAAGGGAACTTAACTATTAAGAATCAGCACCGCCTTCAAAAGTCTGAATGCCACAACGTGTAACGGCGGCTTCAAGTTCAGCCAAAGACAAAGTAGGAAATAATGAAAGTATGCCTGCAGAGTTCACTGCTGTGAAGGAGGACGGTGGTAGGTCTTGGTTTATTGTGGCAGGGACTTGGCAGGAGGAGTGGCAAGCACGCCTGTCTTCGCATCACACTGCATGATATGAGGGAAATAAACAAAACCTCAAACCGTGTTTGAATCGCCCATATACTATAATAGTATTGTTACAATTTTCTCAGAGTCAGTGGGCTAAACCAGGTTCATTAACAAGATGTTAATTATAATTTTCTAATTTTTATTTACAATAACTACAAACAAAATTCTTTCTACCCAAATTCTCACAATAAATTGATATCACTTGCTGATCAAAGTTAACAAATTCAATCAATACCATTTACAATTACCGCAAAGAAATTAATGTTGATTAAATGATCAAAAATCTGTCCTAATAGACAGTGTATCAAAACCTATTCAATTATTTTATTAATTATATGTCCATGTTTGACAGGTTAAGTACCTACCATAAAATCTGTACTACATGTTCATTCAGTCCAACCTCAGTTCAGTCCAGCTTCAACCAGTGTGCAATATTCTAAGAGTTCTCCGAGCGCCCTCACACACAATAGCCTTCACTCCTCTGGGTATCACGCCATCTCGTCCATTCACACCAAAAACACCTCGTCCGACATAGCCTTGCAATCTCCCGTCGTCCGCCTTCTTCACCGATGCCCCTCGCCGCACTCTACTTCGCCCCAGTTGCCGCACTTAGCAAAAAAGACTTCTATCAACAGACTGCTGCAATATTTATAGGGTCGTAGACCTTCATGCAGATATTTCTCCAAATGCAGTGTTGCGCCGAGGGTCCAAGTTCCCAGAATATTCTTGTTGCACATCCTCCAAACTCGTCGGCTTCTTCAGCAATGGGGAAGAGGAGGGGTTGTGATACCAACCAGTTCGCCGCTGTCAATCATTCCCCTGGCGAACCGGTCTGTCTGGGAGGGGGGAGGGGTCGAGGTGGGTCACCCCCCACAGTCGGCGCGTAACAGTATTTTAGTATTTAGTAGCGTTCAATTCGGACGCCATCGATAGTCACTTGTTCAAATATGGTTGCGATTTTGTAATTTAGTATTTTAGTAAGTTTAGTTACATACTAAAAATCAAATAAGTCATCATTTTAGTATTCTTTGTAACTTCGCAAGATTTTGACAACTCAAAGAAAGTAGCACCAAATGTTTACTTTTCGTTTATGTATCCTTTCGCCATCAGCTGGTGCATCTAGTGGAGGCTGTATATTTTATCAACACGCTGTCAGCTAATCCACTTGCCATTGTACTGTAATGCCTAACAAACTGTAAGGTGTTTTTAGACTGACATCTGTCTAAGGAAATTTGTAGGTTATAAAAGTAAAAATATGAAACCTTGGAAAAGATTAAATATTTGCTAACTATTTTTTTTATTTGTCAGACACAGCGAATTTGAGTAGACATTTGCGAGACTAGTTGTTGTAGTTCTTATCACACTTTGGACGTCATAGCTAATATAACTGGAACTAAAAGTAATTCGGGAAACTTGATTGACAACACATTTTTATTCGCCAACGACTATTGCAAATCAGTAATTATGCTATTACCGATACTAAACAGTTAGAGTTGGAAATATGTGAAGTGGAATAACATAATAATTGCTTGAAAACTATTCACGCACGCGTCCCACTTTCTTTGTTTTATTAATACAATATATTAACAACACGGAAACAATTTAATGGGTTTGCGGGAGAACAATATGGCGTGTAATGGACGTAGACGAACGATTACCGGCCCAATAGAAATTACTAGTAATCAAAATCGCTGTACACTAAATATATATTACTTTAAAAACTATGCAGAGCTCGCAGAAAAATAAAATTGTTGGTATCTATTAGTAAATTTCTTATTTTACACACGAAAGCTATTCTTTTCTGACTGGTAATACTTCGGGAAAGAGCGGACAGATGGCGCGCATGACATGGCAGGGTGAGTTGTGAGCCGAGAGCATTACTCAACAGATAGCAGCACGATGGCATGTCTCTTGATCCCATCTTTTTTAAAGGTTTACTTTTCTTCTTTTACTGGCTCGAAACGACACGAATTTGAAATATATTTCGTCAAATTATTAGAAAAAATAATTCAACAATACCATGCAATATTTCTGTATTCTTTTGTAATTAATGGAAAGCATGTATGGAGAGTGGGAAAATGATGCGAAAAGAACTCTCAAGGTTTTGAAGTTGCATTTCATTTGGATACGGGTCGTTTTATTGTGCATTTCATTTTGAACACCTATAAGTACATTACTACTTTATCACGAAGTTTAGTTTGTAACTCAAACAATCGCTGTTTTGTGACCACACAAAAAAAAAGTATTAATTAATCTAGGAACTAATTTTCTTTTCGCGTATTTTCTGTTTGTCTGATGTGCGTCGGCACTGCACTCAGAATAGCCAACATAATATTAACTTCTGTTCTTTCGTGCATCAGCTGATACAGGATTTTGTAAATAGCACTTTGTTTGTTGTACATTAAGTTGCCACTCACTGACTGTCATAATCTTGCCAAGATATATGAGGTGGACAACAAATACGTCGTCGCAGATGTTACTTTTGTCAATGTACGATGACGGAGAAGAAAAAGCAATAAATACATACTTATGTGTTTTTTTTTTTGTTTCTTGTTTTTTTTTTTAATTGATTGGCGACAAAGGAGGTCGCATATACTTTTACGTGGCATCGTTTTATTAATATAAATTAATGTTTTGTTGAAATAGCCTCTGGTTTTTCTGTAAAAGGCCATCGAAAATTGAATTTTTTTTCTTGCTGAAAAGTACACTGTCTCCAGTGTAGTTTTTGTAATTGTGTGGCGACAAGGTAGGTCGTAGATACCCTTCCGTGGTATCATTATATTCGGAAGACGTCTGACTATTGAATTAGGTTATTACTCAATGCAGACATCATGTTGATATTACGCCAGAGACGATTGAACATGGACTGACAATGCTTGGTGAATCCTCACGCCACTCGGATGTTTTTAACATTTTGAGGCTAAGTGTACACCTCTCAGGTATCATATTTTTCATAATACATCTGCCAATTTAAATTAAATTTATGGTTAAAAAATTTCAACGTGTCATTTTTGTTCTAGATGCAATTGAACACAGACTCAGTGCAAAAAAAAAACGCAAATTTTGATTGTATAGGTGCTGGGGTGTGTCAAAATTTACTAAAATATCCATTGCAACCGACCAGCTGTCATAACGACCTTATAGCTGAAAACCGCGATGGATCGTTGCAGTAAGGTTCTGCTATATGTAACATGANACCAGCTGTCATAACGACCTTATAGCTGAAAACCGCGATGGATCGTTGCAGTAAGGTTCTGCTATATGTAACATGAGGAAAACACTTGTTACAGTTATTTGCCGCCAAAACGAAAGTAAACTTGATTTAGTTTTAACAGTTTGTTATCGAGAATCTAATTGTAACATGTTTTCATGTATATTATCTGTTGTATCGTTTATTCTTTTGGTTTTAAATGCCGGTTCTCCCTGGGTATGGTCTACTTGTGCACTGTCCTCGCCAGTAGTGGTGTATTCACGCCTTAGATACACGGCAGCACGGTCTGAGATGACCTTCATTGTCGACCTCGCCGACCAACGGCCGGTCGATATCTTGTCGTTTGGCGGCGCCGGACGTGTCGCTGTATCATGAAATAGATATATATAATGGAATAGAAATATACAAATAATGGAAAGAAATAAGAATATGGAGAAGAAGGATGGAAGAAGAAGTTCTTAAGGAAGAGGGTGAAGAGAAGAAAAAGAAAAAAGAAAACAAGAAGTAAGATGGTCAAAAAGATAAAAGGAAATGAAGAATGATAAAAGAAGAAAGGATAATAAAAAGAAGATAAAGAATCTATAAAAAGAAAAATAAGAAGATTCCAAGCCCAATAAGATTCCTTGGCAGTGGAAGTAGCAAGAATGATTATAATGAATAGANAAGAAAAATAAGAAGATTCCAAGCCCAATAAGATTCCTTGGCAGTGGAAGTAGCAAGAATGATTATAATGAATAGATGATTAATAATCAAAAACCTCATATGGCCTTTGGTTAAGAGAGGTGAGGTGGAAATGAAATTTTTTTTTGTATCATGAAACCAGTTATGCGTACAACGGAAAAGTTCACAGAATAGCTTCGTGACTTCTATTCTGCTCGATAGTTTCTTCTATAATTATTTTTGTGCACGATAATTCCGAGGGAAAGGCGGGAAATGTACCGGAAAATCAATTTAGAGTCTCGCTGGATACCCTGGTTTGAGAATCATGAAGTACATTTCTTTGTATAATTCATTAATTAAAAT
>NQII01008194.1:0-39666 GCA_002778355.1 Clitarchus hookeri
CAAATGATTTAACAGTTACTACTGACATAAGGATTCGTAAACAAAAACATGTATTCAGCTACTTAAATCCATTTATTCAAATCACTGACTGTACCGGTTACTGTACCAGATACGACATGGAGTAGTTTTAACTTATCGTTTCAGTGAAATTCAATGGAAATCAGTAAGCGTAGGTTAAAAGCCAATGAACATGTAATATTATCAAGAACATTGTTTTTCTTAACCTTTTCTACTGCGAAATTCTGTCAAATTTGGGTCTGAACTGGTTGAATGTGATTATAATCCAGATATAAGATATTCAAAATTCATTTCTGCAACAACTCACAAAATTCACGGTGGAGAAAATGATTCTTCCCTCGCGACATGAGATGGTTGAACTAGCCTGGACGAATGACTAGAACAGACAGACAATAAAAAAAAAATAAAAAGCACGTGTGGCGCCATCTCAACGCAATAATTTACAATTACTGACAGGACTACCGGTACCCGGTGACTGAGCTGTTAGACCACTCGCCTCCCACCAAGGCGAACCGGGTTCAATCCCAGGCCGGGTCACTCCCGGATTTTCGCTAGTGGGAATCGTGCCAGACGAGATGCCACTGGTCGGTGGGTTTTCTCGGGGATCTCCCGTTTCCCCCACCCTAGCATTCCGGCGCTGCTCCATACTCACCTCATTTCACCCTTATCGGCTCTGAATGCCTCGTTGTTAAGAGCAGCTCAAATCTCGCAACTCAACCCAAACCCAACGGGCTTCTGCAAGCCTGTAAGACTTGGCCAGCCAGCACTCCCCCCTTTTTTTTCGCGATAATTTACTGCAATTGCCATGTCAATGCATTCAAAATCCACTCATTAAATAATCTGCAAGATTAAGAAGACAATAATTATTCAGAGCATCAAACAGTTTAAGTACAGAGTGGGAGTTCGTTAAATAGGAAACTCGCCGAGTCGGCTTGGTCCTGCACAGCGCGGTCCGGCACCAATCACCCCCCCCCCCCCNCTGCTGGCACGTTCCGACCGGTCCGACTGCATTAGTAAACTGCACTCACATCAGAGTGCCGTCACAATGCTAGGAAAGGCAATGGATTCACGATTTGATTACATATATCTTCAAGCTCACCAGTTGTGTTCTTATCGCTGCACTTTATGAAGGGCATTTACTAAAGTTACCAAGAGTTCAGTTATAGTGACATTTACATTTGCTGTGTTACTGCGGATATTTTCCTAAATCTTTACAGAATCGTTTTTAATAACTCGCAACGCACAACAATTAAATTTAATTATTTATTGACGGTGAATATGTATATTTGTTCGCGATAGTTAATGTGAACAGGATATTATTTTTTCTTATAAAACACCAACGGTAAACCTTTAACGTATTTTCTACCATTAAAGTAGAATAATAAAAATCTTAAGTAATATTTGAATTACGTAGTGTCATCATAAGTAGGAGACCCCAAAATGCCGTGGGAGACCCTGATTGTTGGCTACCGAGTGGCACAACAGCTCTGACAAGCGATCTGTAGCACTAGCTATCTACAGCCGGGTGACAGCCGACTGATGTGTCGCTGTGTGAACGCGCTCATACAATACTGTGTATTCCTAAGAAAAATCTGCCAGTGAGGTCCGCGGGCATCAAGACCAAAAAGTGAACCGCGTGCACTGACACTAAAAAAAAAAATTAGCAGAGAAGTGACAACAGAAAAGTTATGTAATCTGGTTCCATGGTAGCAGCAACCAATCTTCTGCTATTATATCTATGTTAGCTCATTGCAGAACAGTTTGTTGCGGGAACAATCCAGATAGCGCTGGAAATGTTCTGTTGAAGGCTCCCGCCTACCTGGTGCTTGAACTGCGTTGCGGAGTGTTTGAAATATACAAGTTTTCCCACAAAACTATTAAACGTGCGTCCGACGTGCTGATCTACGAAATGAACACACATACACTTCAGACGAGGGCTGTTGAGTACTTTCAAAATGTCACGCACGTTAGAAACACTATTTGAGAGTACTCCAAAACGACTAAAAACGACTTTTTCAAGGCGCTGTATCTCAAAATGTACGCATCAGATCCATACAAAACTACCCGTATGCATCTCATTAAACCTTGGTGCAGACTTTTCATAAGTAAAATAATAGAGTCGCCGTGCAAGTCCTATAGGTACACGCAGTGCGACTAGAACACTGCAAGGCAATTGAGAGCCTTGCGCTTATAGCACAGTCACTTTAAATTTTTAACTGTAAATGGAAAATAGAAAGCTGAATTTCCGTACAGGGTTACTACTAAACATTCTTAAACATGTCCCACAAGTCCACAGAAATCCCGCGCTTTCTTCCTTCCTTCCAAAATTACCGATAAAGATGGCGGACACAAGATTTTGCCTTGTGAACTTAAATGACTATCTTTTTTTCTGCTTGAGATACAGACTTCCTGTTTGAATAGTTTGTCGCTACTCGGCCACCTTAGTTATACAGGGGGTGGCCAGTAGTTCATAATAGTTAAATTATTTTGGTGCAGACTAATGACACCTGAGGATGTTGCTTTAGGGGTAAACAAATACTCGTAATCTCCGTTATTTAACACAGCAGGATTTTATTGATCAGAAAGTCACATAGTTATTACACACACTGGCGAGACTGAGACCACTGCAAGTCGTTTGCCTGAAGGGCTGGTGGGCCGAATACTATGTGTCGGGGAAGGTTGTTGAAGGGAGACGTTTCTCTACTTATCTGCGACTGCGGCTTTCGGTGAGTTGTCGTCGTTGGTAGCTGAGACATGATGAGTTGAGTGGCCCTGGTTCGGGCCCTTGGACTGGCTCTCGTTGACATGCTGTACTCAGCTGACTTCTTCCTTCGGCTTCGACTGACTCCCTACCACGTCCCGCTGGACTCTCCCTCTCGCTCGATGTGGCGCTTCGCGGCTGAAGCTCACCACTCGTCTTTGCCTTTGGTTGAAGTAGCTGGGTCAGCTCGGCTTCCCTTCTCGGAAGTCCGGGATTGGTTTCCCGGGACTTGTGATTTCTCTTTGACCTCGGCTGGCGTTCCTCGTCGGAGACCTCGCGTCCCCTCTCCTACGTCGACGTCTACCACGACTCGTCTCGCGCTCTCGACTTCTCCACCTCGGAAACTGCCACTACTTTATCGGAAATGAATTCATAAGTTCTCGGTACTTCTACTGGGTTTGTCTCGGAAATTTACACATGAATTCTCGGCTGTGGCTCGGGGTTCTCTCCTCGGTGACGTTTCTATGGACTCACTGACTGACTGACGTCGCCATTCGGCGCCTGACTACGTCTCTCGGGGAATGGCGCCACTCGGACTCAGGCTACCACTCGTCTCGGGAATTTACACATGAATTCTCGGCACTGTTCTCGTTACACGACTGTTTACTCCCGTCTCGGCTGGCGATAATTGCTCCCGAACAATTGACTGTGAACAACTGATTATCACTGACTGCCTGGGGCCGGTCCCGAACTCCGGCCCGGTGATACTACTGCCTCTCGCCTAACTGCGTTCTCCGTCCACGACTGACTGCTCGCGACTGACGACAACTGAATGATCACAACTGCCCGACGACCATTGAATGACTGACCACGAACCTTGGCTGCTCCTGAATTTAACCTGCCTCTCGATATATTCAAATTGGCTGTCAGCGATTTCTGTCGACAGAAACAGGGTCTTCCCCGGCGTAACTCGCACGTTTTTTGTATAAGATTTCGGTCTCGTCAGCGACTCGCTCGCTCAAACTAGGGTGAAGGGCGGGGTGCGGCAAGGGTCTCGGGGGTTCCTGGGAGCTGCGTCTGCACTATTCTTGGCCGGGGGTTACCCAGTTTCCTTCGAAGAGGGCTTATATCAGCTAACTTCCCGGGACTTACCCTATTTCGTTCTCACTGAGGTTCATCCCCGAAATTCTTTATACGGCGGGACTTCCCGGGGTTATTTCTCAGGGTGTGAATACAGCGCAATTCCTATCCCATGTACCCGTCACGCGTCAAGTTATTTAGATGAAAGTCGATAGTTAATAATCATTCTTGTTTTATTAATTTGTATTGTTTTAATAAGTGATTAAAATGTATATTTAAAGAATGTAGATAAAATAAGGAAAAAAAAATTCTACTTTAATCATGATTATTTACTACATCGTAAAAATAACCTACAAAATATCTAAATAAATGTTTCAGGCCATTTCATTGGCTACCAATTGATATACTTACAATTGCTCTAGTTCATTGCCCCTTAAATGTGCCCCTTAANCGTAAAAATAACCTACAAAATATCTAAATAAATGTTTCAGGCCATTTCATTGGCTACCAAATGATATACTTACAATTGCTCTAGTTCATTTCTGTACCCCTTAAATTGTGACGTGATTGATTCAGTGTTGACATATCCAATGCTGGAATATTACATTGTTTTTGAGTTAGTAAAAGGGGGCGGGAGTGGGGCGACAGGGGTAGGGTGTTCTGTATGCACATTATATACACATACTAACAGTGCACATATAGTATTTAATATAGTGGCCCATGTATGAGCTAAATAATTTTACATTATTTAATTTTTCATATGTTAACTTATATTACAATAGCATGTTTTAATGTGTTTCAGAGTAACTTCTAAACGATAGCAACAGCACCTGTGTGCTATGTGGTGAGAACCTCCAACTTTGTGAAGGAAACTCGTCCGGTCTGAAAATTGTTGTTGTGGGAGAGAAAGGTGTCCTGGGAATTAAGAGCACTATCAATCTGCGTAATGATGGACTCGGCCTCAAATTAGGAGATTGCAAGTTACTGAAAGTTCACGAAAACTGTAGGAAGCACTACACAAGCTCAACTTCCATTACAAAAGATGTGAAAAATAAAGTGGACGAAGAAAAATGTGTGCCAACATCTTATCAGACACGGTCTTCTGGTATTGTTGGAATTGACACCAAAACACATAACTTGTTTTGTGCCAAGGAAATAGACTCCCGAGTTATAACCAAAGCGCCGTATAAATATAGGAAGGTTGTTAATAAAGTAGAGACTCTTGAGATAAAGAATAGTATTCTTTCACAAGCTACAGTTCGTAACGATGGTTGGGGTCAAGAGGTGGATATTCGTATCAGAAAAGTGAGTTATTTGGTTGCAGCTCAGGCGTTCTACCACTATGATTGTTATTCCAACATCCAAAAGTAGTGGAAACGATGCTGGTAACTCATATGAAAATCAAGTTTTTCTGAAACTTTGTGATTTCCTAGATTCCAATTATGAATGCCAGTATAGCTTGGGCGAGATAGTTGATAAAACTGATGTTTTACTTGAAGGGAAGGATGGCTGTATGACCAAGCATGTCAATAAAAAGCTAATGGAGCATTATGATAAAGATGTAACTATAACCAATGTGCCTGTACAAACCAGTGTTGTTAGCTTTCACGTGGAATCTAATAGAATTGTGCACAAAAACTGGTGTGAATGCAGAAAACAAAATGAAAAAGGAAGAACGTTTAAGAGTTGTAGAGGCAGTAGCTAAAATTATGCGAGCAGACACAAGAGGACAGGTGTACTGCACAGATAAATACCCACTAGTTGATGAAGATTCTCTGACAATAAAATCCTTGCGTTATGTGAATCCTTTATCACTGCTACGATTTCTGGATGTTGTTTTGATAGTAAATAACACTGACACTAACCACTTACATTTAAAGTGTGTTGCAATAGCTGAAGGAATCTTATCTGCATGCAGGCCTCGTTCCTTTCTCTAAACAGTACTCCTAAGTGTTGGAGTGTACATAAACGCTATGTTTCAAGACTGCTCAGCGACTTCCTAAATAATCTGGGATTTTCTGCTAGCTACAATGAAGTCCAATGCTATGAGGTGTCACTGCTGCAAAATTCCCAACCAGAGCAGAATCCTGACAGTTATGTCCAATTTGTGTGTGACAATGCAGACTGTAATGTAGATGACTTGATGGGCATTGCACATTTCATGCCATGGGTAGCATAAAATTCAGTACTGCTTGTTTTNATGTCCAATTTGTGTGTGACAATGCAGACTGTAATGTAGATGACTTGATGGGCATTGCACATTTCATGCCATGGGTGGCATAAAATGCAGTACTGCTTGTTGTAGACCAATTTCCTTGAATGTTCCTCGGATAAAAGACTCGCCATCAACAGAAGTCATCGGATCTCTTGGGTTACTTCAAAATTGATGGTATAAGAAACCAACCACTCCTGAGTTGAAATCTATTGTGGCAAGGGATATTTAGACATTCACCGAATGTCAAGATTTAGTTCAGAGTGCTGTAACTCTAAATGTTCTCCCTAGGCCTGCTTGGAATAGTTTTATGCAGACTGCTTTCTAGCCCAATAGAAACATTAGTACAGTCTATGCCACCCTCAAGTTTGCAGCTGGACAATGCAGACAGCTAGTCCAAAGCAGTAGTTTTATCACATTCGGCCAGCCACTGTATGCTAAGGCAGTAGAAATAGTGGCTTCTTCAGGTTCTGGCACTGAACTCGATAGAGTCATTGTACAACTGGGTGGTTTCCACCTTCTCGTATCTTTTCTTGGGGCAGTTGGCCACGAGTGGCAGCAGCCTTGAAGTTTGGGGGGAAGTGCATGCTAAAGTATCAGGGTTCATTTCATGACTGGACTGGGTGTGTTACTGATTGACAAGGTAAACATTACCGAACTCGACAAGGAATACCAGAAGCTTGTAGTGGAAGTGTAATGAGCAACTCTGTTTCCCCTGAGCAGGTTTCCAAATCACAAATTCTCATGGAAGTTGTTGAATCTTTGGCACAAGTGTGCAAAGGGCTAAAGATCTGCCGCACAGGAAAGCTATGGATGCAGTACTACGAACTAATCTCAGTAATGCAGTTTTATATTAGGGCTGAAAGAACTGGTGATTTTGAGCTTAATTTAGCTTGTGTGCATTTTTTGCTCCATTCTTTCATGCCTCTGGGTACCTTCAGTATGCAACTTACGACAATTTGTATGTTCAGCAGATGGAGGATTTGCGCACCACTCTATCAGAGGTTGACTTTCAGAAATTTGTAACACCAGGCTTCTTTACAATAAGACGATCAGATAGGTTCTGGAGCGCTAATTGGACTGACATGGTTATTTAACAAGACCTAATGCATGAGCTGAATGTTTTTGGAGGCCTCACACATGGTCGCAGTATTACATACAGCAACCTTGCTAAGTTTGTTCTCTTGCAACCTGTTTGCTCAAAAATAACAAATGCAATAGGTAAACTGTGTCGTGTACATATTGAGACAAACGAACACCACATGAAGCTGCAAAGCTCCCGCCAATCAAGAGATGATACAAATTTCCAGAAAATCCTGACCTTGTTTAAATCTCATTCTCCATTTGATAACAACATGGATGGACAGCTTGTATGCCTCTCTACAGAGTCATAACTGATTCTAAAGTAAATGCGGACTTAGCCAAAGTAATCAAAGTAATTAGTCATTCATTAATGGTAGGTATGGTTGGTCAGAATTTTGCTGATGTTAAATTAAAAAGGAAGAACAATATTCACCCTCTTTCATCAATGAACAGTACAATCAAAGTTCGAGGTGAAGTTAACTCTCAGAAACTCTTCTTGCGGATATTGTGTATTATTTAAAGACCCAAACATTATGAAGAGTAACATGCGCTATGAACTTGGTGCTGAACCGCCATTTTTGTTTGACAGAAGTTTAATGAGGAAAACCAACAAATCTGTCCTTGCAGATGTACTCCAGAAGTATTTTGCTTGTGTGGATTAATTTCCTGGTAGCAGCTCATACGTAGTGGATGGTGGCCACTTGCTTCATAAAGTATTATGGCCGAGACCTGCTACTTACCTCAAACTGTGTGTCACTTATATGTGATATATTATCACTCATTATGGGCCAGAATCATCAGTAGTGATTGATAGATACAATTGTCCCATTACTACAAAAATGAACACACTAGACGAATTGCTCATAATAGTTCCACCAGTATAATGTTTGAACTTTCCATGACTGCTTATTCAAATAAGTCTAATTTCCTAGGTAAAACAACAAGAACAAAAGCCGCCTCATAGATGCAGTACATAATGCTCCTGGTGATGCGGACACAATCGTATCAGTAGCAATAGAGAAGGCTTTCGAAGGATTGATGGTGACAATAGCAGGAACTAATACCGATCTTCTTGTAATCCTCGTTGCCAGAGTGTGTCCTAGTGATAAAATAATGTTTCTACAGCCAGGAGGATCGAAACCTGACAGAATACTTCCTGTCACAGAAATCACTGAAAATATAGGCAACATGAAAAAATGTGTTCTTGTCATGAATGCTTACACAGAACGACACAATATCTTCTTTCTATAAGGCAGGAAGACGCAGTGGAAAATTTTTGAACGAGATAGTGAACTACAAAAATCCGTGCAAGTATTCGATGAGCCTGCAGGACATCCAGATGTGTTTGCATCTGCGGGAGAAAAATTCATAATGGCAATGTACGGTGCAGAGAGGTGAGACACATTGAATAAGCTTCGATATTATACATATGTTCAACACAACCACAGCCCGTCAAAGTTAGCAGTACATTCGATTTAACTGTTCTTCCCCCCACCACAGACGCTGCACGCTTGCATTCACAACGAGCATACCTGCAAGTACAGCAATAGTTGGGCAACCAGCTAAACCCAAAGGACTGGGGATAGCAAGAAAAGGATGGTAATCTCAGATCGATTGCTCCATTACTACCAGCTGCTCCAGAAGCCTGGCGAAACCTTATATCTTAACTGTAAGAAAAGCTGTAGTAGAGGACGCTACTGTCTTCGCTCAAGTCTAACCTGTTCAGCGATGTGCGGCCGCTGCAGAGGAGTAGACTGCAATAACACTCCTGCTGTAGAGGAAGATGTAGTGGAAATTTTATGATATCGACATCTATTACAAACTATTTTGTGGAGTGTGTACTTTTATTACAGTGCTGGATATTACGATACTGAACCAATCACGTTACAATTTTAAAGGTACTCAGATGAACTAGAGTAAATTGTAAGTATACCATTTTGAAGCCAGTGGAATGGCCTAAAATGTTTATTAAAAATATTTTGTAGCTTATTTTTACGGTTTAGTAAATAATTATAATCAAAGGAGAATTTCTTTTTTACTTTTGAAAATGTATATTTAAAGAATGTAGATAATCCACTATTAAAATACAAATTAATAAAACAGAAAAATTATTTAACTATAGAGTTTGATCTACAAAACTATTCAAACCAGAAGTCTGTATCTGAAAGAGAAAAAAAAATATATAGCCATTTAAAATTTGTAAGGCAAAATTTCATGACCGCCATATTTGTTAGCCATTTTGGAAGGAAGAAAACGCAGGATTTTCGGGGACTTTTGGGATATGTTTTAGAATATTGAATAGTAAACCTGTGCAAAAAATTCAGCTTTCTGTCTTCCATTCCGAGGTTTTGTACATTTTTGGTCTAAAATGACTGGGCTATTAGTGGCGATGGCGCACTTGATGCTCGTGGCAGTGTCGTCCTTACCGCTCCCACGCTTCTCGGCCTCAAACTCGGGAAAAGCTCCAGGTAGGTGGGAGCCCCAAGGAACTTTATTCATGTTTGCAGATAAAATCACAGAGAAGAATACAACATACAGTTGCAAGTACTATCTACATTAATATTTAGATGGTACCAAGAACCAATTTAATGGTGCTCCTGTACTAACAGTTTATACGGGTTGTGGGTATTGGGAAGTTGGTTCCTACAAGCATATTTTCTTCTCAGTGTGGCTATGGGGACGTGTGTCGCGCACGGTTCGTCATCGGCGTTTGAGGCGGCGCACGTCGGGGTCGGGGCAGGGGCAGGCTAATCGGCGCCCCCGGCGAGGTGTAGTATATTGCCTCGCCGTATCCAATAACTCAACAATATACCGCTAATGAAGCCCGGCTGCGGCGGAACCGCTCGCGTCAGCGGCCAGCCCGCGCCGTCAATCGACCCACTGCGCGCCGCGCCACTACAGCTGTCACACAAGCGCTGCCACGGCTCGTCCCACTTCTCGGTGCTGATGACAAGGGGGATCTGAGAGCCCGCGACGAGGAGGAACTACAGGTTGAAGAGCAGAAAAACTCACCTCTTCTACCAGCAGCTTTTTTTTTCTTACGGTAATTTTAAATAATTNGCCACGGCTCGTCCCACTTATCCTTGCTGATGACAAGGGGGATCAGAGAGCCCGCGACGAGGAGGAACTAGAGGTTGAAGAGCAGAAAAACTCACCTCTTCTACCAGCAGCTTTTTTTTTCCTACGGTAATTTTAAATAATTTCAAAGTGAAATACGTTAAACTATTTTTAGTTGTGTGTGCATTAAGGGTGTCCAATTTTATTATATGCTTGCTTGAAATACTATTCAACTTTTAGACATTACTTTCCTTGCATAAAATATTTTTACTCCACATAGTTTTTGCACTATGGCATATGAATATTATAATTTTAGTGTTTTTGGGATGCACAAATATTGAATGAAACACATACCAAAAATTAATTTTAAAGTATGCTTCATAAAACNAGTAAAGCGGATTTTTAAAAATCATATACCGCTACAGACAATATATATTTTTTTTTTGAGTAATTTTTAAAAGTTTGGAAACTTTTTACAGCGTAATTTTTAATGGTAATTTTTTTGCTAAGTGAATTATCTCATTTTGGTCAGCTCGTTTCTATTATTTGTACATCCCAAAACACTGAAATTGTGAATTCTACATGTCACTACGCAATACATATGCAGTCGAAAATTTTATTATGCGAGGATATAGTACTATGAACTGTATTTCGTAGAAATATAAAACAATCAACCTTTTTGGTGATCAGCGCCTTTAACTTCAGTCAACAGTTTTAAAGAACTTAAAATATTTAGTTCCAATTTCTACCGACCTATCAACTGCCCACCAATTCTTCTAAAGATAAGTGCCCTAAGGGGGTAACGGGGTGATGCCGACCAAAGATTGTCACGCAGTAGCTACCATTATAGTAACTTCGTGGTAATTTAAACGTTGTGCAGCTCATTCTTTATACGCCTCCTCCTCGGCCAACTGAACTGAATGATGCACTGTACTGTATTTGAGATAGTACTTACGTGTTGTCTGATGATTAACGTTTCAAACACTTGTGCAATTTCTCCTACCTGCACACTGTACATAGCCATCCACCACATGTCAAACGCTACCGTAGACTTAGCACCAATGTGTCTGCATCGATCAGCGACTATAAACTGCTATATAGATTACCAATTATTACAATGGCATGTTTAAATCAAAAATAAAAAGAGACTAGTAGTAGCTAATTTCAGAGGCCACCAGTTAAAAATTTCACTTATAAGAAATCTTAATCACCGTGCGTAATTTGTTGCCAAAATTGTTGTACTACCACCAGTATTCACGTTAATACATTAAATGGTCATTAATCACCACGCACTTATTGGAAAGTAAGTTGGATAGACAGTAACTCATGCCCCTAAAAAGCACGAGGCGTAGGAATTACATCCATCCATACGAACGAACTACGAGTTAAGTGGTGGGGAACGGGACATGATTACTCATGCTTAAGACATTCTATCAGCGAGATTTGAAGAGAGTTCCAGGTGCCTCGCGTTACAGTAGGTAAATAAGTAATGAGATAGAAACATTAAACGTACCGAGTTACCGCACGTCAAACCAGACCCACTAAGTGAAACACGCAGACAGATTGCAACCGTCCGAAGCCACAGACAAGCGAAGGCAAACCAGAAACGCTTCGTTACAAACGGTGGTCGCGACCTCGTCGGCACTGTGAAGTTCTGCACTTAAGATTCCATGGACGAGATGCAGTCCATGCGCCGGAGATGGCTAATGTCTATCCACGGTTACTTCACACTTTCTGAAGCTCTGCTAAAATTCTATTTTCAGGTAATTGTTACATATTCTTCTGCTATATGTAAATTAAATTGCCTTGTAGCGCTAGAGATTCTACATGTAATTTCAAGCGTTCAAGATGTTAGTCAGGCCAACGTCAGGATATTATCTCCTGTGAATTGCGTGAACCATATCCACTTCCCTGTCTCCAACAACTGTGTACTCGCCTTCAGGACAGTTAAAGTTTATCAAACGTCATTATTTTCTCTGAAATATTCTCGTTTAATTGTGAACTTATCTTCACAGTTACAATTACTATAATGTTAAACTTGTTCGTCGCAGTCAGGCTATTAAGTCGTGTAAAAACATTTTTATTTTTATTTTACGTTTTATATTTTTCTTAATATTCTAAGTTAACAAGGTGTTTTATTAATCCAAGAGTTTTTGTCAAAATATATAAAGTATACAAAATAAATCCTGAAAGATGTCAATTAAATACAAATATTATTTTGTTTACAATGTTAAACTTTTCTCCTCCAAGCATAAAGTTTGTTTTACTGAATTGAGCAGTTTCGATTTTTTTTACTGCACGATTTGTGACTACGCCTTTTTTTACTTTTTTATTTGTAATATATTCAACACAATATACTGAACTACATGTCGGTACAAAATGCTGGATGGCGAAATTATAGGGATGCGAGCAGAGTTACAAAACGTGGAACGAACTACCCCCGATCCGGAAACTCCTCCGTCGAACGTTACAACCAAAACAGTGTTGGTATGTCTACTTGTGACTTGTGCAAAAACGTGAAAAGTTATCAACGCCTCAAAAAAAAGTTTTGCACCACACCTGTAATTGATTGCATAGAAGGATATTCTCTGGGACAGTAGGAGAATTACAAAAAGGCAATCGTCAAGTCTGGCATGGTATCCTGTAGAGACAGTGTAAATTTTCATGCCATACTTTCGCTTCGGCTGTGAGCAACTCAGTTATTCCGGTGGTAGAACAGGTGTGCACAAATAAAATTACCTAACTCTACGGGAATGGTTGTGGTAAACAACGTTACAAGGTCAGTTCATTTGAAGATAATATTTACACAGTGTCTTCCTACTACAGACTGATAGCTTCCATTAGAAAATAATGATAGGAAATAAAATAAGTGCTTATCTCCTCCTTTAAAAAATTTGTAAAAAAAAAAACACGAGAGTAATAATCTTAACACGCACACGGCACAACCTCACGTTGTAAAATGTAACCTTAATGCCTAGAAATTTACTTATTTTAGGATGCCTGTTACAACTAGATTAAAAGTAAATTATAAATGCAAAACAGTCCACTGCTAAACTCTGAAAGCACATTCCTCTAGTAGCCAGCTTCATTACCTCCTTGAGACAGTCGTCGTGATTGGGAGCAGTACGTTTTATACGTGGTTCCTCAGAGTGCTGGGTTACGAGTTAGAAATGCCCTCACAACCACGCCCAAATACTTGGAGCAGCTGTGAATGAATGACGCCAACAATCCACGGCTGCAAATTCGTTACGAAAATACGACTAAAACATGCATGCGACTTGGTCTACAGTAATCCCTTTAGGAGCTGTGCTCCTTTGTAACTGGAACAGAAAAACACGAGTCAATTGTAAATATTATGAAAAAATATGGATCAACAGTGCGTGCCTAGAAGTGTGTAATTAAAGATGAGCCGCCTGAAAATTATTTTACAGGAAAAACTCGAGTCGTCGTCCTTATTCAGTATAAATCTTAGTGGTGAGGAACTGCAAATTTTGACGACGGATATTCGTCAGCGTGCCCAAAAAATAAAAAAATCGAGCATGAACGTACTAAATAAAATGCGGAATGTTAGAAGGTGGACAGCACTCACTTTAGNAAAAATGCGGAATATTAGAAGGTGGACAGCACTCACTTTAGGTTGTTCCGACACGCTGGCTCCAGTTCAGTTGGCAGCGAGCTAATAAAATAGTTTTGTCTTAACGTTTTATTGCGAGTGAAATGTTTAAATTTCTGGCAAATGAAGTTGGTGTTTCCTTACTTTATACGCAAGAGTAGGNTAAAATGCGGAATGTTAGAAGGTGGACAGCACTCACTTTAGGTTGTTCCGACACGCTGGCTCCAGTTCAGTTGGCAGCGAGCTAATAAAATAGTTTTGTCTTGACGTTTTATTGCGAGTGAAATGTTTAAATTTCTGGCAAATGAAGTTGGTGTTTCCTTACTTTATACGCAAGAGTAGGCGGGGGACTGAGACTAGCGAATGCCCGTTGGTTTTCCTCGAATAGGGTCGGGTTGGAGTCGCGACGAGCCCCAGACACTCCACACCTTGGCGCTGCAGCTGTGTTGATCCCGGGAAACTCCTCATAACCTACGCTGGTTGCGAGCTGTTCGATGAAAGGTATCGGAAATAAATAATAATAATTTGTTTTAAGAAGAACTAATAGCGATTCTATTACCTTGGATGGCCATGGCTAAGTAGAGTCAATACAGTTTTTAATACACAAGAGTATAAATTGGCATATTAGGGAAATTTTCTTTCCTAGCCCTTCCACGGTTTCTCTTAGACACAACGTTAATGTTACATCCGGCGAAAGGATACAAAGAAAAGAAAAGTATATCCTAAGCACGACTTTCAAAAGTGCTCACTTTACAGTCAACAGCCTGTACACTCTACAGAAGGTAATAGGGTAGCATAAAAACCGAGCTAAGATTAATGTAAATCGAGTATTCCAAGTCTTATGAAATTTTTGCTCAACACAACGCCGCCTTATCCGTTGATTTGTCGTGTGGGTCCATAATCCGTCGTTACTAACTGATTATTCTTCCGCTACACGATATCCACTGCAAACGGCGGCGACACCTTTTACCGTAGTATAGACACAATCAACAAAAAATAAAATAAGCTCGTATAAGAAAATCTACCGTGTTCGTATGTGTCATCATCGTTGTCTTCCAGTTTTGTCTTCGGTTGAGAGTGCGTCTGTGTTGTGTTGTCCTTGATTTTTTCACTTTTGCTGTTTGATTGAAACCAACTGTTCATCTGTGTCATCGCTGTGCTGTTCCCCACCCCCCTCCAGTTTTTGCGTTCGATTTATTCATCCAGTATATTTTGACTACAGCCACGCTTCGCTCGTTTTTAGTGTGTTTCATGTCTCAGACTTGGTATTCTGTGACTGCATAGTGTAGCAATGGAGTATGTTCAAAATAGTTTTAAGTAATTGAAAACAATGCGCTCGCACACACATTTTATATGCATGTTTAATAAACAGACGCACGCTGCCCAGAAACCACAGTTTTCGTGTCAAATGCATCAACTAAGCTTCGGCTGTAGTGATACAGCGCCTAGCACGTAGGCAATACCACCTATGAGTCAATAGTGTGTTGCTGTGCCCATTGCACGGACAATGTGGGAATAACGTTATTAACTTCAGCCCCCCCCCCCTTTTTTTTCCTAATCACACGGTGTGCGTGTGTACAGGATGTATGTGAACAATACCGACAAACTCCGGCAGGTTATTCCTTACAAAAAATAAAAGACGAAAAATTATAACATTTCTGTACCACGGTTTTTTTTCGAAGTGATTAAGGGAGCTATGCACCTTCGAAAGTTGAGTTTTGAAATGCTTTTAGTTACACATATTAGATAGTACTTGCGAAGTAACACGAATGTGAACAGTGATTTGATTAAAGGAGATCTTGCACCTCTAAAGACGCGGTTGGTAAAATCATCCCCCTTCATTAAGTAAATGAGGGTTGCCACCCACTGATTACACGCCATATTTATGGCAACTGCTATCAGGCCATCAATACCGTATTGTCATTGAGTAAAGATATACACACTAGAGTGGCTATGGGATAGGAATAAGTATGGCGAGTTTTCTTGTTAGATCTTGTGCTGATGCAGAGGAGCGCTAGTGTTCTCAATTGGGAGGTAGCAGTCGAAATACCTCGCCACCCGTGCGGTGTTGCAAGTTCCACAGCCGGAAAAAGTAGGTAGACACCCTGGCCTTGGCTCACCCACGTGCTCGTTCCCGTTATGCTAAAATCAACCCAGTCTTATGCGAGTTATCAGGTTTCGTTGCAGTTGTGAATACCCAACTCATGATTTACTAGTGGCGACCATGGCATGTGTGTTGTTTGTCGTAGAATTCTGTATTTGCTGAAATCTGCAACGATATCAAGTACTATTTGGTTTTATTTACCTCTGTGAAAATGAATAACAAAAATATAAAAGTCATTGTTTTTTATTCTAATTTATTATTTTACTATAGTTAGCTGTTCACAATAAAATAAGAGTACTGTTAGCACCTTCAATTACAAATTTGATATTAATAATGAATGTCTACATACATCATAATCCGTTCTTATGTGAAAGGAAATTGACAGGAAATGATTGTTCACTAGTCAAGAAATATGTGTTAGACGGACGAAGGTCTACAATGTGACTCATTGTTTACAGTTTGGGGTTGTGATCTACTACAAAGGTGACTGTACGTACAAATAATAAGTACGTTAAATTTGTCGATTCAAGTGTCATTAAGTCTGTGTCCGAACCTAGGAATGCACTTATGTATATAAGAATACTCCACTCGGCTCGATACTTGACACATTCCGACAGGCATACTTATTTGCATCCGTACCAGCAACTAGCCAGTTGATAAGATTCTGAACAAGCATTTTCACGGAAAACAAATACTGAATCTGTGCTGGAACGTAGGCGCAAATATTTAAAATTATCAACCCATTAGGAGCTGTAGCTGAAAAGCGCATGGCAATGAAAGTGTTGCTATTAATCAATCATGGACATTTATTCTAGAAAGGAATGAATAAGTATTTCAAGCAATAACCGCAGTTATCTATAATTTATTATTACAACTAGAAAAACTAGAGGTAAATGTTATTGTAACACTAATAATGGAATGAATCAAATTTAATTTTCGAATTTTGATATAACGGTTACACTCATCCATACCTTGCCTTGTGCAAAATTGGCAGTGTTCTTACTACCCTGCATATTAACTTTAAATTCATTGCCACGGCAGGTTTATAACAAATCACGAAGAAAACTGGTTGTGTATCTTGGCTCGTCTAGATCATTGAAGGCTAAAGAGTATACATTGTTAAGAATTTTTGGCCTTTTTTGAAAGTTAATGCCTCCATGCTACTCTTCATAGAAATAAATATTAGTAATAACAATTATGAACTATAAATAAATCGCTTTTAAAAATAGGAGACTATGGGCTGTAAGGACGCGAAACGTACACACATCCGTTTCCCCGTGTACTTGCGTATATCATTTCTCGATAAATGTACAACATTTACGTAATTAGACGAATGAGAACGCTGTATGAATGTGCATTCCATTAAGCAGAAAAACTTACGCTTACTGCGGGAAAAGGACATTGATGATCACGTATAAGGCTCAACTCTAACAGATGTTTGTTTTAAAGCGACAATACAATTCAGTCTCTGCAAGATCCATGTTTACATAAATGATTTGCATTGGTGGTTATTGTCCGAAAAGCTGGCAGCTATGTGTGTGTATAGTTACACGAGTGTAACACAGCACACCAGTTTATATTATACACTGAAACCTCGAACTCCTAACAGTGCGAAAAAGTTGACACTGAAGTTATTATCAGTAATGATAACACTAACGAATGCATGGAAACTACACATAGCAGACACACGCAATATTCTACTTTAGACTACATTACAAAATACAACTATTTCTACACTAACATCGGTTGAATGCAATGACTCGGTGTGAATCGCTATTAGTAAAGCAAAGTTTACAATTAAAAAAATTATGCTTCAAGAACTATGCAGCAAGCGCGTATCTGTCATAGGGAAAACATGTCTTCTGTATGTGCAGTTTCCAATGTTTTAATTAATTATATCCAATGAAAACAGGCGGCAAGTTGTACGCATACCTTTGTTCCTAATCTAACTTTGTATATCACAACTACATTTAAGCAGACCATACTTCAAAGACGACATTTTCTATCAGAGAAGCTTATTTTTGTGAACAAATATAATCGTTAACACGTGCACACACACGACTTTTTAATATTGTTTATATTTACATTACTGAAAATAACCGTTTCCCGCCGCCAACAACACTGTCTGCTGTGTTCTGATTGGTCGTCGCCTCATGTTTCACTTAAGATATAAAATATAACTATTTCTTTCAATGCTTAAGGGAATCCCAACGACGCACACGACCTGCTAAGTTCCATTGGAAACCAAGACATGAAGGAACACACTTTAGTTTCTTCTGCACGCATCTTAACGCATAATTTAAACCCTAAATATTCTATTATAAACCCAGCTTTACTTCAGACTTCGCAGCTTACGTTAAATTAAAGTGTACAGGTGTGTTTAAACGCAGTCTAATCATTAATTACTCTGTTCATAATGTACAATTGTTTACAGTTGTTGCCAAGAAGAACAGAAATTATTTGTAAATATCTTCACTGTGTCAAAATTATTCCATGTATTTGGGAATGTTTGTCTAAAAATATGTAAATATTTAAATTATTTGTGACAGTAGGGCATTCTTGTGTGTTAACTTTGTGGCATATTTAAAAAATTATAATTTACTTTTCCTAAAAGTAGTTCTCTGTGCTCCATGTCGTGTTGAATGAATAGCTACTTTTTTCATTAAAGACCACACATTTGGCTTGCACGATTACACTATACAAACTAAACCTATTTTATATCATGCAAGATCATCTTCATTACGAGGAGTGTTAATTCATACAGCTAATTTAGTTTCGATTCGTTCATCGTGGGTATTTTCTCCTTTTTATTAGCATTTCCCTACCACTTAAGAGTGTTAATTTTAATATGTTAGTAAGATACTAGCAGTATATAGTGCATAATATTTTCAAAACAGTATTTCTTAAGATATTTAAAACGGGTTTTATAAAGTTTCCAGTGCCCAAATCCTGCGAGAAGCTGAGTCGTTTAGGCCGGCACTACACGATGCCCGATTTCTGCTACCTTCTGTTATACCCACGAGCACAACAGAAGGCATGAAAGTTTCTCTTGCAGAAGAGAAGAAAGAACGAATCAGTTCATACCCACACGTTACCTAAAGCGCTAACAGAAAATGGTAAATGGCAGGCAGAACTACTCGCAGGGGGGCAGGGTTTCCAATGTAAATACATTTTATATGTAGGCGCTTTGCGGTGCATCCAAAAGCACAAAGATTTTTTCTTTCCCTGAGGACTGCATTTATTTAGGTTTCTAAGTACGGGTATAATTAATGTATGGAAAATATGAGTAACGGCACTGCTTATGTATGGAAAACAAGGTACTGTATTCACATGTATGTACGACGGACATTTACGCCACTAATTAAAACATTAGCAAATTATTTAAGCATTGNTTTCAGTTGGGGGGGGGGGATGTATGCATTTCAGTTGATTGGTCCTCGAGATATGGTATGTAACTTCTATTGATCATGTAACGATCTTCATAAATGGAGGGTAAAACGTTTATATAGCAGCACATTATATTATTGTCATAGATAAAATAAACAAAAATAAATTTAAATCTGTTACATAGTTTCGTAGATATAACACACTAAGCTAAAATGTTTGTATACGCGCCATTCAGAAAATAAGCGACTTACATACTAAAAACATAAAAAAATAATATAACTTACCACAGTACAAGATATTTGCCCAATTTAGAGAAATAGGTTGATTGTTGCCTAAGATACGATATAAAAATTATATTATTTAAAGTGGGGACTATCTTACAAAATGGCGGAGAAATAAAGCTTTGCATAGACAATTTTGATTGATACAACTGATACTATCAGCATACAAAGTTAAGTAGAAATTCGTTGTGTAGTTTCGTAGATAAAAAATTCGGAGCCAAAATGTTTATATGGCTGACATTTTGAAAATATGCATGTCTGACCCACTCAAAATTTATCAGTTTACATACCATGCCATAGTGCTAATTGTTTGCCAAATTTGGTAGAAATCATAGTTTTTTCGGAGATTACAATTTCAATTTGTCAAATGATACTATTTTACACAATGACGGACAAAATAGATTTTTTGTGTACACATTTGATTGATGTAATATATACACCCGTCATACAAAGTTTCGTTGGGATTAATTACATGGTTTCAACGATATAACATACAAAACTACAATAACTATATGGCCGCCATTTTGAAAATAAGTGTGTATAATATACTTGAAACACCTTTGTACATATCAACTGTGCCAGTGAGTGCCAAATTTGGAAGGAATCTGTCAGAGTTTGATGAAATTCGGTTCACTTGTACAAAAAATGAAGGATGGAGAGAGAGAGAGAGAGAGAGAANAATCTGTCAGAGTTTGATGAAATTCGGTTCACTTGTACAAAAAATGAAGGATGGAGAGAGAGAGAGAGAGAGAGAAAGAGACAGAGAGAGAGAAAGAGAGAGAGAGAGAAAGAGAGAGAGAGAGAAAGAGAGAGAAAGAGAGAGAAAGAGAGAAAGAGAGAGAGAAAGAGAGAGAGAAAGAGAGAGAGAAAGAGAGAGAGAAAGAGAGAGAGGAAGAGAGAGAGAGAAAGAGAGAAAGAGAGAGAGAGAGAGAAAGAGAGACAGAGAGACAGAGAGAGAGAAAGAGGGAGAGACAGAGAGAGAGAAAGAGGGAGAGACAGAGAGAGAAAGAGGGAGAGACAGAGAGAGAGAGAGAGAAAGAGGGAGACAGAGAGAGAGAAAGAGGGAGACAGAGAGAGAGAAAAAGAGACAGATAGAGAGAGACAGAGAGAGACAGAAAGAGAGAGACAGAGAGAGAGACAGAAAGAGAGAGACAGAGAGAGAGACAGAGAAAGAGACAGAGAAAGAGAGAGAGGTGATCTCATAAGCCTTTCTTTCCTTCGGAAAGTAGGTTAAAAATTCCTCCAAAGAATAGTGTGTGCTGAATTTCTGATATCAAAGAAATTTTATTGCACGTGCACACTGTGTGTGTGTGTGTGTGTGTGTGTGTGTGTGTGTGTGTGTGTGTGTGTGTGTGTGTGTGTGTGTGTGTGTGTGTGTCCGTCCGTCCGTCCGTCCGTCCGTCCGTCCGTCCGTCCTTTCCCCCAGTTTTCAGACATTTGATACGTTGGTTAGTGGCTCCACTGTTTGTGTTTCTGAAGGGGAAAGCGAGGGACCACTAGGATGACTCTCCATTTTCCGATAACTCCGAGGAACTGGTAATATGAGTAGAACGTTAACTTAGTTTGTGGTTAGCGAGCTGCTTCAGAGTTGCGGGAACCTTGTTACTTGAGAGTATTATGATGTTCTTGGTGTTCTGTAACGAGGCAGTGCTTGGTTTTGGAAAACAAGTTCAAAACAGGATGTTGTAATATCTGAATTGGAAATAATTTCATAAGACAATTATGCATTTGCAATTAATACTTCCATTTTCTTTTCCTGGTATGAGAGCAGATTATTTGTTGTAACAGCGTTATTTGTCCATGATTTTCACTGCTACACAATTCCACGAAAGATTTATTTTACATGAAGCATCAATCTTATAACAATCTTATAATAATTGGTCCCAGTCCCAATCCAACCTGTATTGCAAATTAAAAATGTAGTTTTATTTCATTTCGAGGTTAGGCGTATGGGATGTCTCCCTTGTTTGACGTAGTTTCCAAACTTGGGCAAGTGACCATTCATCAACGGATAGGCCTGCTTCTAGTAATGTATTAACCAGGATCTGGTATTGTGTTAGTATAATGTATGTCTACATTTAGCTTGTACCAGGTATTTACCCTTTCATGAAGACTTTCCACCAATCTGCTGTAGATTTCTACATAAATTTTTATCGAATTATTCACTTACATTAAACAGTAATGTTATAACTTTGGACCAACCATGCGAATTAATCCCATAATGGTCTCAGACCACTTTCATTTAGTATGTTGTTTACCAAATTCACGAAGTATTAATTTCAAGTTCCCGAGATATAGTGCAAACCTATAATAATGTTTTGGTTGCANTGTTTACCAAATTCACGAAGTATTAATTTCAAGTTCCCGAGATATAGTGCAAACCTATAATAATGTTTTGGTTGCAATATTACCCAAAGCGACGAGTGATTTAAGTTATGTAGATAATTTTAACGGGCCTTCGACCGCCGTTTTCAAAACACATCGGTCAAGAAAATGGCGAGTCATTGATAAGAATTGTTTTTTTCTAAATTATATTTAAAACATTGACAACTAATTGCGGGAGATTTTTATTTCGTTATGATATATATTCATTACATAAATATCAGGATAAAATGAAAATTGTTCCCCGACAGAGCCGACACGTTATCAAAAACACGTTTCCATATTGGAAATTATATATATTGTTTGACTGTATAATGCCATGTACTAAAAAAATCTTGTCAAGTTACTTAGCGGAATTAATTATAATACAATACACTGCCTAGAGTACGTACCCTATACAAGAAAAGTATCGAGTATGGGGGCAGCTTATAGCNTAATTATAATACAATACACTGCCTAGAGTACGTACCCTATACAAGAAAAGTATCGAGTATGGGGGCAGCTTATAGTACACTTCTTTGACAACACTTCGATTCTTAATGGTAAAACGACACCACCGGAGGCGAATAACGCGCCTTATGTAGCTGTAGTAAGACGTCATTAGTGTTAACTATCGAAAGGTATCAATGTCGTAAAAAAAGTTACCTTTTGAGAATTTTGATCATCTCTTGCGTTAAAATACTCCTCTGTGCGGCGAGGGGAGATAGTACGCCCTATCAGAAGGGAAGACGGCATCTTAAGGGCGTCCAAGAGGCTAAAATTACTTTCTACATTCGTAGCACAGTGCATCCTTTTTTATTGTGATCTGAAATAGCCTGAACAAAAGTATAGCAATGGAGGAAAATGTCTTTAAAAATAATAGAGTTATAAGAATTTTAATTTTATATTTTTTCGTACAAATCTCAAAAAAAAAAAAAACATTCTAGGGGAGGGGGCAAATACGGCATGCTACGGCTCAAAATAATAACTCATACTATTAGAATGGTATGAAAAAGACTCTGGAAATTTGTTGTAAGGTTTGCCCGTATTTCAATTTTAACTTATGATATAAAATTTAAAATCAAAATAGCAAATAGCTAAATACACGCCTACTGCAGCTGAATAAAGTGTCAAATTTTTACTTAAAATTCCGATATTGAAGCTGAAAACACACAGCGAATGTTACTTTTCAAATTATTTGGTATTTTTTTATAGAGTTACCATTGATATAATGTCAAAAAACCGTTAAATATAATCAAAATATAGGAAAAAAATTGGCTACTGATTTAAAGGGAGTGCCAGTGTCGCCAAAAACCCCTGTCTCACACTATCAAATTCTCGCCTTCAAATATATTCGACAAGAAAATTGGAAGACTACATACGACCATCAAATTTTTGCATTCAACAAATTTGGTCAAGTAATCTTGAATATATTAGAAAATACGTCAAACTGTCAAAACTTTTTACTAGTAGGATATAGTCTGAATTTTCATTTAAAAATAAATTTTCAGAGTGAGTTACTGCTATTGTGTTTCCGTGCAGTCCACTGTAGGAAGAAATGTAACGAATGTTGTGATTTATTTAACGTATTAATTTAAATTTTTTGTACCACATATTTCTTGCACAATTAAATTTAATGCCTCAGAGTTATTAATATTATTGTGAACCAATCATTTCAAATAGCATTCATGCTCAAAGTGTTTCTACGGGATGTTTTTGTGATAAGTCAAACTTTGAGGGATGATGGCGAAGGACAAAAGAAGCAAAATGAGATAGGGAACGGTGGACCGGAAATGTTATAAGCGAAAAACGTGGCAAAGTGAAAGTGGAACATCCTGTACTGTTTTTACTGACAACATCACACATACCACGAGAGGCTGAATAAGTTTTAAAGGAGATGTTACGAAATCGCGGCCCTCGGCATCGATGCAGGCATGACAGCGTCGCAAGAGGTTTTGACGCATTCGCTGTAACATCGCTGGCAACGTTCTGATGACATCACAGGCAGCAAGGATTCTTTCCAGCAAGTCTTCTTCATTAAGTACCGGTGTCTCGCAGACAAGATTGTTTACATGAAAGCACAGGAAAAAAATCTATCGGGGTGAGATCAGGCGAGTGCGCTGGCCTCGGAACAAGACCTCTTCTTTCTATCCACCTTTGCGGGTGCATCTCGATACAACCGTTCCGACTTCCCTGCTGTTTCCATTTGCTTTTCCGTACACAAACACGATATCGGCAAGTTCCTCAACCTTGTACTCCAGTTCTATCTACACCGTTCACTGGCAAAACACACCCATCAGTATGAAAGTCGGTAACAGGTCCCTGGCTTCTTCCACGCCGTCTTACACCGCCAGTCTTGGCGGGTTCGCCTGATCTCATTCCGATATGTACAGGATGTTCCAATTTCGCTTCGCTACGTTTTTCGCCTATAACTTTCGACTAAGACATTTCCGGCCCACCATTCCCTATATCATTTCGCTCCTTTTGTCATTTTCCATCATCTCTCGAAGTTTGACTTATCACGAAAACATCCTTTATATAAATTGATTATCTCCATAACCTTAATTAGTTTCCAACGATTGTTCGCCATTTCAAAGTTTCGTGATGTCGTAAATAGCCATTTTAGTCATTCACGATTCTAATTGGCTGAACCCTTCAAACTTCAAATAAATTTTAGAACCTGTCCAATTTTCAACATGTTTAGTAGAGACTAGAGCCATCCAACTTTTCCAGACAAATATGGCGGCGATGATGACCATTTCGGGCACATCACGACCTTCCAACTTGACCAAACTTATTGGAAGCAGTTCGACGGGGAAAATGATAGTGTGACAGGGTCTTTAGCACTGCCTTGCTCACGAGCTTCAGATGAACGCAAACAGACGCAGTTAAGCGGGCGGGAAGGCGAAATGTCAAAGGGGCGGCAGACAGCGGAGGCGGTCTCGTGCACGCGCGGGGGTGGCTACAGAAATCAATGCCGGCTGCAGGCAGGGGGAACTAACATCCAGCTCCGGCCGCCCACGGCACCCTCCACACCAGTGGACTGCATCGCTATCTCGCGGCCAGGGAAAGCTCGCACCACCACACAGCAAAGAAAAAAATAATCACGAAACGCGGTAATTAACTCTAGAGTGAGATTGTACTGCTTAACACGAAGAATATTTTGGGCTTGCACGTTCTTTTTTTCTTTTTCGAACCACCGAACACATACGGCGCCTAACTAAGACTTGGACGAGTACGATACAAACATATTTTACCTCTTATTTTTGGGTTCACAGCACTGATTTAGATAATTTTTACCAACATGACTAACTAGCCATATATAAGTAATTTTGGTGTAATTAAAGACTATGAATAACGGAGAAAGGATTTTCAACCAAATTTGGTAGTAATCGGTTAAGCAGTGTAAGATATGATGTAAGCCTCTTAATAAGTTTGATGACAGTACCATCTAAAATGGCAGTCAAAGTTATCACTTAGTGATTTTAGTACACACAGTAGGTATTAGACACACCAAAATGTAGCTAATTCAGTTTAATGGTACGAGTACCAGAGATATGGCATACAACAGTACAAGAACACCACCGCCGCTTTTAAAATAAACGATAATTTTTTTTTTTTTAATTAGGTGGCCCTCCACAGTACTCTGCACGCAAAATGTGGTGGGAACTGNCCCTCCACAGTACTCTGCACGCAAAATGTGGTGGGAACTGGTGAAAAATTACCTAGATATGGAGTACCAGTTTAAATTAAGTGACTTCTTTCAACATATTACACTAAAAAAATTGTATATTTAGGGCACGCTAGAAGTATTGCCAGCCAGCATAAATTATGTTCTAATAGGTTTAACTGTTCTCCAAATACAATGCATAACGTGAACTGAGACGAGGTAATAATTTACAAAATAAGTAGTTTATGTATTTAAAATTGCTTGATTCATGGTGTCTGCGATAGTACCATTGGTATGTTGATTTGTTGAGATTTGTTTCGGTAGTTTCTGTAAAATCATATTAATTACGTTTAATTCCACACTATAAGTTATCTTTCGAGTGGCGGATAAAAGCTAACAAAGAATAAATGAATTTGTCACCAGGTACAGCAAACATACAAAATGAAAAAAAACAACAAATGTTTGGTAGATGTGGCAGAAGTACTATCGTAAAGCATGTATATAGTCATCACTTTCATAGGAGCTCATTCTAATAAAATCATATTTTCTTAATGTAGCCTACCACAGAACTATTCACAAAAAAAAATTCGGAGGCAATCGGTTGAATAATTCCGCAGATTCCTTGTAAAAACTTAATTTCGTGTAACGTTGTCTTATAAAATGATGGAAGAAAAAAGTTTTGAATTGGGATATTTAATACACGAAAAGGTACCGCCTGCATACAAAGTTAGCGTGATATTTAAATGATTCTTTCAATGGGAGCACAAATTGNAATACACGAAAAGGTACCGCCTGCATACAAAGTTAGCGTGATATTTAAATGATTCTTTCAATGGGAGCACAAATTGACTATCATTAATTTGGCCATTCGGCTTACCGTAGCACCACTTTTATACGAAATCATGAGGTAATGGGCTGATTTCCAGAAAGACGTAATAGCGCAATTTGAATAATAAAGCTATCTTCTCAAATGTCAGTCAAAAGAGGGTGCAAATTATGGTATTTAATAATATCAATAANATTTGAATAATAAAGCTATCTTCTCAAATGTCAGTCAAAAGAGGGTGCAAATTATGGTATTTAATAATATCAATAAGCACAGTCTGAAAAATAAGTTTGGTTAAAATTGGTGAAATGGTTCGGTAGACGCCGGCATTCTAAATTTAAATATTNGCACAGTCTGAAAAATAAGTTTGGTTAAAATTGGTGAAATGGTTCGGTAGACGCCGGCATTCTAAATTTAAATATTTACGTGACCGCAATTTTGAAATAAGTTTACGATACAGGCATACTAAAATGTTACATGTATAAGGTCGTCTTCCATAATAATATTTGTATGTCAAATTTAGCGGTAATCTGTTCAGCAAATCCCAAGATATGAATAATAGCTTTATTTTTCAGGTGGTGCTATCTTCCAAAATGGAAGACCGATAACAACAAAAGATTCCGAATTTAATTGTGGCAGTTTGTCCTGCCCGCAAAGAAAACTTGTTTCAAATCAGCTGAATCGCTCCCAAGAGATCTATATAAAATAACCGCCATTTTGGAAACGAGCGCCCGACATAGCAACGATTACACGAAATGGAGTGTCCTTACTAAGTGCTTACAGTGCACCGACTTTTGTGTATATCTGTGTACGGGTTCAAACGTTTACATCAGGCGAAAAGATAGCAGTAGGGAGAAATAATTCTAAAATTGTGCAANGGGGGGGGGGGTATACACAATAAGGTAACTCCATAAGTCTTTCCCTTCTAAAAATAGGCTACAAAAGTTACTTTCTAAAATATAGTCATTATATAAAGTGATTAAATTTCTTATAATTGTGCTCAGCTCGATGTTTTTTAAGTGTTCATGCTGAATAACATTTGTAATTTTTAATAATAGAATTTTCGTCCTAGTAAACAAAGTCAGTTTCACGTATTGTGCTGCTATCTGTCCTGTAACTATGAATCACAAAACCGGTAGGGCAACTTAAGACTAAAGCACATTCATTGTAATATTTAACAATCATTTTTAATGTTTTTATCTAATCTATCACTGCCCAGTAGCATTTTTATGTTAAACTTAATACTTAGTAAGTTTCTGTTATTATAACTTATATACAACANCTATCACTGCCCAGTAGCATTTTTATGTTAAACTTAATACTTAGTAAGTTTCTGTTATTATAACTTATATACAACGTAGCATTAAAATCAACGATTTATAAGTTGTTCATTGTTATTTTTAATGAGGCAGAATTTTTAAAAACATAAAACGCAATACTAATTTTGCCATCAAAATACGCCCTGTTTGCTACTCTAAATTTGAAACCAAAAACATTAACTTCCGTTTTCCATTGTTTTTAAAAGTGANAAAATACGCCCTGTTTGCTACTCTAAATTTGAAACCAAAAACATTAACTTCCGTTTTCCATTGTTTTTAAAAGTGACAACTAGAAAATCACTACATACAACATATGTTTACTACACAAAATAAATATTACCGTAACACCAGCACAAGCCGATCACACTAACTGCAACTAAGCGTGCAGGGAGGACTATGACAATAAGGGGCACAATATCTTGGCGTTGTTTGAAATAACTTTTAGTGATGCACAGGAAGATCACAGTACATCAATATATCTTATGTTTCATCCTGTGTTCAAAGAAGATAATGCCTCAATTCACATTTATCGCTGCGGCTAACTATTGTTCGATGAATTCCCCGCTTGACCTCACGGGGAGTTTTTTTTCGGTAAGTTGGAGACCAAAGTGTGTACTAGACGTCTACTTCCAGTCACACACTGAATAGCAGACCACTCTGCAAGAGGAATGGATGAGTGTTTTCACAACCCTGCCCATTACCTGTACATTTGTTAGGGGCCATTCAAGTNGGGGGGGGGTTCCTTGCTTATTTTTGATTACATTGTGAATCGGGGGGTGTCTGAATGGTGATTACGTCAGCAATATTTATTTGATTTTTCTGCAAAATTTAGTATGCTCGAAAGCGAAAAGTATGTTCAGGGATTCTCCGAAATATAAGAGCTCGTATTACTTGGGATCCCCCAAAATATTGCTTATAGCAATATAAATTATTTCGGGGAATCCCGAGTAATACCGGGGAGTAATACTCGCTCTCACGCGGGGTTTTATGGTTAAGTTAGAAAGAATCGAAGAAGGGGAATTACCGCGCGCGCTATTCACTTGTCTAAATTTATTCGATCTCTGGCTCGGTTCGGTATCATGGGATTTGACGTCTTCTAAGTTAATGTTNGAATTACCGCGCGCGCTATTCACTTGTCTAAATTTGTTCGATCTCTGGCTCGGTTCGGTATCATTGGATTTGACGTCTTCTAAGTTAATGATTCTTTTACCATTGATCCATTATGGCCACTGTTGAAATGGTTTAAAATGTCGTCTAATATAGACAAATCCAAGTTATACCAAAAATTATTCGAAAGTTTTAATAAATCTCGCACGAACTCAAATTTACAAAATGTACAGAGATTAGTTAATGAAGTGTGGCGTAGTTATAAGATACAAGCAAAGTCCGACAAGGAACTCGATATTATTGTGTCTAAGAGAATTGCAGAAGAATTACAAGCAGCGACTAGGAATAAATCGAGTCTCTTAAGCTATTTTTCCAAGGTACGTTAAGCCTTTTGTTTGCTATTAACTTGTTGCGCCGCCGGCACTTTTAGGATATATGTTTTTTGAGTTTTAGAGTTTTGTATACCTGCCAAATGCTGAAGTTTGGAAGTAGGTATTGATTCTGCTCTGCGGCGTGAGGCGCCAGCACTTGATGCTAGCCCTCAGTGATAGGGCGTATAAATACGTCAACACTGTTGTCTCTAGGTCCAATTTACTAATAAATTACACTTTATTCGTGTGTACACATAATCGAGTTTTATTGTTGCTTGAACAGGTTAACTGATACATGAACTCACGAGACAAACTCCCCTCCCCTTTTTCTATGTAGGCTACGTATGGTATGACGCCGCGATTGGTGGCGTGGGGGGGGGGGGGCAGGATTCTTCACACCTGGTGTAGAACTACTTATCTGACACTGCGGCGTTGTCTTCCCTCGGCTGGCGGCTTGGAACTGCTCCGGTGCTTGGTGGGGCGTCCCGACGCCTGGCCTCGAAGTTCCTCATTCTCGGGTCCACGCAGTACTCTGCGTTTGACGAAGTCTGACTGACTTTTCTCGGATTCTTCCCGCCGCACGTCCCGCTTGACGGCCTCCGACTGAGGTCGACGTCGTGATGCATTCTCGATCCTCGACTGACTCCGGCTGACTGACTGACTGACTGACTGTTCGATCCGCGACTGACTGATTGACTGACTCGTTCATCGCACTGGCTTCGTCCGGCTCCGACCCGGACGCCTCGCTTCAGGTCCCCCAACTGACTGATTCGACGTCTCTCCACTGACTGCCCTGTTGCTCCCCCCTTCATGTGGTTTTGTAGCGTCCATCACCATATTCAACTTCCCCCCGTCTCTGCACGTGGTCCGGGGTGCTTGTCGTCCCCCCGGGTCATAAAACACGTGGCCGCTGCTTGTGTGGTCCGCAGCCGGCCTGGCGTCGTCCCTTGGTTCTGGCCTGGAAGTGTATTGTCCCGTTCTGCACGCACGTCCGGTAAAAGCTCTCATGGTTTATTGCGGTACAAGCCCGGGATAGACGCAGCTGGTGGTGGGATCTCGGTGTCCCTTGGGCAGCTGCAGAATGCAGCTGTGTCCGCGCCCTGGTGCCTTCCACTGTCTCCAGATGTAGTCTGCACGTGCAGGAACAGTTGAACGTGCAGAAACCTTTGGTAGCGCGCCTTTGCAGCTGCGAGGCTCCTAGCGTCACTCTGCCGGCACGTCCACAAAACCCTCAATTCTTATTGCGGTCGTCCGCCAGCGAGCTTCGCCAGAGCGTGTGTTCTGACGAATAAAATATAGGGACGCAGAATGCGTCAGGTTAAAAGGATGTTTGCGATAATATGAAAACATAATGTTTGTGAGAGTAACACTAACAAATCTATTTAAATAATCTTAGCCATAAAAATATTCTATACCCAGCAGTGGGTCGATTACAGGCTGAGGATGATAAAAAAATATTGAATGCAAATTCTACATCATGCCGTTCTCAATATGTTGGGGGAAAAGAGTGTCTAAAATAAATATATCAATAGTTTTTTAAGAGAATCATTAACAGTATTAATAGGATGTTTTAATTTTTAGGCAACGAACACCTGTAAAGCTGCAGAAAAAAAAACAAATTGTACAGACAGCTTCAGGTTCGACTGAACAGGAAGAGAACGACACTAAACTCAGAGTAGAATCACAACANGATAAAAAAATATTGAATGCAAATTCTACATCATGCCGTTCTCAATATGTTGGGGGAAAAGAGTGTCTAAAATAAATATATCAATAGTTTTTTAAGAGAATCATTAACAGTATTAATAGGATGTTTTAATTTTTAGGCAACGAACACCTGTAAAGCTGCAGAAAATAAACAAATTGTACAGACAGCTTCAGGTTCGACTGAACAGGAAGAGAACGACACTAAACTCAGAGTAGAATCACAACAGCAATACGAAAACATAGAAAATGAGGAAAAACAGTCGAGAGCAACGCCTTCTCAAGAAGCTATGAAAAAGATGATTGATCTTCTGGAAAAAATTCTGAATGCTTTGTATTCTACTAGAGATACCACGCCAAGCCATGTTGAAGTTGATAAGCAGATCAATAAGTCCCGCGAAGAATTAAAAGCTGCAAAGCAGTCTTTAATGAGAAATATTTAAAACGCAGTAGCTCAGAAGAAACACATAGATAGTATGAAAAGAAAGTTAGAAGATATTTGCTATGGAAATCCAGAAAAAAAAAAAAAAACTATTTATGAGTGATTTAGTTGAACATCCTAGCCTAGAAAATTATCAACCATTACTATTAAAAACAATAGCGGATATTGCTTTATTTGGGAGTGCAGCACATGATAGAAGACGAACGGAATCTATTCGCAGTGTAAAAACTCTTAATGACCTTACACAAGAATTACATAAAATAGGATTTGACATCAGCCGAACTCCACAGAAGGACGAAGACATGTACCGGCAGTCCCTGTTAAGCTCACTCGGGCACAGACTGATCACCACAAAAACCACGTAGATAGCCGTTTCGCCGAAACANGCAGTGTAAAAACTCTTAATGACCTTACACAAGAATTACATAAAATAGGATTTGACATCAGCCGAACTCCACAGAAGGACGAAGACATGTACCGGCAGTCCCTGTTAAGCTCACTCGGGCACAGACAGATCACCACAAAAACCACGTAGATAGCCGTTTCGCCGAAACATCGATCCATCATTTGGAGAACATAGCATCAATACTTGGACCAGATCAAGTATTTCTCATATCTCACGATGATAAAGCTCGGGTCGCTATTGGTGTAACTGCGGCAAATAAACAAGCGCCTCTTCTAATGCATATGGAATATAGAGTTAAATTGCCTGATCACGACTGGGTAATCGCCGAGCGGCATAAATTGATACCCTCTGTTTATGCTGGTATTAAAATAACTTCTAGTATGCTAGGACAACCGCAAGCCGTTAGATATTCCGGGCCAGCATGCATCGCTATTCGAAGTGGAAAAAACAGTTCATCCACTGCTAATACTCATGCTCAAGATTTTGAGACGCTTCTCGGCCTTGAAGAGTTTCAAACATGAACTAAAACTGATCATGGATTTGTAAAACCAGTGGTTATTATGACGGTTGATGGAGGGCCAGATGAAAATCCGCGTTATCAAAAAGTAATAGGCTTTGCTATACAACACTTTAAGCGACATGATCTGGATGCATTGTTTATAGCTACAAATGCTCCTGGCAGAAGTGCGTATAACCGAGTAGAACACAGAATGGCTCCTCTTAGTCGGGAACTGGCTGGTTTGATATTGCCACAACCATTTTGGGTCTCATTTGGACGACCGTGGCGTTACAATTGATCAACATTTAGAAAGATCATCCAATTTTGAGTATGCTGGAAATGTATTAGCAGAGGTATGGAGCTCAATGGAAATTAATGATTATCATGTTTCAGCAAAATATGTTGGGTCCGGTGAACCAGATCTTCCTGATCTACCAGACATTAAATGGTATTCAGAACATGTGCGTGAAAGCCAGTACTTCCTTCATATTGCAAAATGTACAAATACAGATTGCTGTCGTCCAAGAAGTGGTTTGTTTAGATTACTAACCAATAGATTTCTCCCACCACCAGTAAAAGTAAAACAGACAGGTGATGACTTGATTATGAATGACGGAGGGCAATTTCTCAGTCTTCCACTCGGTTTTGCTCTACACTTAAATTCTTCGCCCAAAGAGTTTCAACAGATGCCCTACGATTATTTTTGTCAAACGGTAAAATCGAAACTATCAAGTCGAACATGCAAAACGTGTGGCCTTTATCATGCTTCTGTCAAGTCATTAAATCGTCACATCAAGGAGATCCATAAAAAAAATAAACACGCACACCGAAACGAGAGTGAGACCTATAAGAGTGGCTGCTCGTCGTGCTTATGATTTAATGCGCATAATAAAAACTGATGAATACCAAGATGTTAAATGGCTCGAAGAGAACGATGTCGATATCCTGAAAGAACACAAAAGTGAGCAGACACACAACATCGAGCAACAAACATCCAATGTCATCGAAGACACTCATGGATTCAAGTGTCATGGACTGAGGACAATTAATTTGCATTTACCAAATTGTTTAATATCGTTTATTATATGTTAAGAATATAATATTTAAATATGAGTTTAATAATTTGCTTGAATAAATATTAAGTGTGCATTTAAATTCCTGCTGCTCATGAATAACAATAAAGAAACCTTAACAGATTAAAAAATATATATACCAATGTTTACGTAAGCATAGTAGGGGGAGGGGGACTAAGAGCTTTGCTTATTTTTGCTGACAAGGGGGAGGGGGGGTTAAAAATTACTAAAATTCTGCTTACGTAATACTTGAATGGCCCCTTAGTCCCATGTCGCATACAAGCTATAATTCAGGTCAGGGGTGGGCCAACCTCCTACAAATAAAGATTTCGTTTCGTGTTACATGTGTATTTTTGTCCACGAATTGTACTTAAGGAACTGCTCTAGAAACACGAATACGCGCCTCTAAAAGTAGTAACTAGTAACAGTATATACACTACGGCGCCGAAAAGCGACGAACTTACATAAACATTCATAGAAATTCAGTGTTACGATTATACATTTCACGGAACAAAACAAAATCACAAATACTTAGTTATTTCCACGCTCTTTGAGAGGAAACCCTAACTAAAATCCGGGAATTGAAATATATTTACTAATTTTTAAATATTTTTCTCTCTGATATATAGACATAACAACCCTCGACTACGCAAGAGAAAATACAACTAAGTAGCTTTAAACAAATACTACCAAGTAATAATTTAAAAAATAGCAGTTTTTAAAATTTTGAATGGAACTAAGACTACAATCGCTTGCTTATAGATTTTCTGTACAATCGTGGAAATTTTAAAGGAAATGTACAGAACATGTGGTAAAGCAATCCGTAATTACAAAACACCGAGCAGAACTCGGTAAATACAAAATACGGAATGTATCTGTTTCCTATAGCTTCGGGTTTCGGGAACGAACAATGCCGAGTCTAAACGAAGCTTTCTTCGCCGCTGTAATCAGGAAATGATCGTGTCTGCGACAGTTTAAGTATCCGCGCAACTTAGACCTGTTTATTTAAACACCAAAAAAGTGGCATTAAGCACCTGTAACAGTTAACAACACTTAAAATACTCAAACATTACTATAAACTGAAAACGTTACGTCATATTTATGGAAATACAGTATTTATAACCTAGACTAATACCAGAAGGTCGTGGGTGAGATGTAAGAGCAATGACTTCCGAAAATTTCGATTCATATTCTAATCTCGTACCGGAATAAAACATATTTTTTAATTTCCTTTCTTATAGACAATGACACATTCGCATACTGAAAATTAAAGATTTATTTTCTTAATCTCTCTTTTTTAATTTGAAGTAGAGCAAAAATAACTTTCAAATTTACAGAATGACAGTTACTGAAAAAGCAAAGTGCCCGCCATTTTATGGAGCGTTCCGGAGAATTGTTTACCTGCACTTTCCCGTAAAATAAAGAACATTTTTAACAGTGCTGATAAGGTTGCAGGTCGCAAGAACAATATTGCAAATACAATGCAACTAAGCGAAAACCTTATATTTTTTACTGACAAGCATAAAATATTTGCGAACAAACAACTCCAAGTTTATGACCGTGCTTTATGCGTGCAGTATACTTGAATCTCACCAAACAGCAAATATGTGGTTGTACTTGAAAAAAAAATTACTTTGACGAAGCGAATTTACTTTGCCGAAGCGAATCCAACCACAGTGATCAACGAGTGTAATTCACATTATTTTCGCTCTTCGGGAAATGTTCCTACATACTTAACCCGAAGCATCGTCGTCATGCTAAAGACGAAAATTACTTGAGAGAGCGGCAACCAATTATTAACAATGGCCGGTTTTCTGGCATTTCCAAGACTGTTTAAAGGCACTCTAGTAAAATATAGCCTGTTATAAGGCTGTTCACGGTAAAGTGAGCGCTTTTGAGGCACTAGTTACTTTTTCCTTTCAGCCCTTTTGTATCATTTAGCCATCTTTTTAAATAAATATTGGCATGTAAGTAATAAACAGTGTGTGTATATTCCACCGCACTAGAAAGTTAACGTCCAAGGCTAATATACAAAATATTAATTGACTATTATTCCAAATGAGAGGGTTTTCAACCATCATCTCTTATTTTAAAAATTTCGGTGTTATTCTTGTGCTGTTGTATAAAATCTCTCTGGTACTCGTATCATTAAAATGAATTAACTAAATTTTGGCGTGTGGAATACCTAATGTGGGATCGATCTTTGAACAGATCTGCTTACACGGAATTATACGTTTTAGGTTGTAGGAAATAACTTTCCAGAGATTATCCAGATGCAGCTGCCAAATTAAGTCAACGAAAATAAAATGCGATACACAACTAACACAAACATTAAGGCGGAGTGTTTGCCCACAACAGGCAAAATGGCAAAGCTCTCGTACCAACTGTCAACATAGGAACTACATCTCTACGATCCCCGATTTAACACTGGAGTTTTTGTTATGTTGATTGCCTATCCAAACAGGAGTTGAATTCGCATGCTTTCATCACGACCGATAATTATTCAGTGATAATGTGGCTGTGATTTGACCACGAAATATCAAACTCGAAAGGTTGTCACATTTTGTCCCTCCCAAACACCCCCTCCCCTTTTTTCCTCCACAACAATGACGGGCAAAACCACTTTTTTTTTTAATTTGCATTTTGTTTAACGCTTAATCCGCTTCGGTTCAAAAGATTTATACGCTGAAACTTGAATCCTCGAACCTTACAACAGTAGTTGCACTGATAATGCACGACCTATTTGTCTTTTTTTTTTTTTTAAAGCAACACTATAAATGCACACAGAATGCATTACCCCGGCGCATGCCCCAGACATGTCATCGACCAAGTACTCAAGAAAATTTCAAAAGAGCGAAAATATTATAACGACCTAGAAGCTCATTCGCCGTGCGGTATTGAGAACAGCCCGACGATAGCGGCTGGCTTACTAAAGGTTGATTTACATTACGCAGAAAACGCCTAATAGACAGAGCGGACAAAACTTATTGCTATTCACATGTAAGCAGATTTTTCTGCGTTACCATTTGTCGTGTGGTTGTAGGCTGTTTCGACCACCGCTGCTTCATTAGTTATACCGCAGTAATACCAAGATTTCAAAATAAATTATGGAAAACAAGCTAGGCGCTGTCATGTTTCCACTCAATTTTATTAATTCCACTTTTTGAACAAAATTGTAAATAAATGATTTTCAAGACTGTAATTTTGTTTTAGACTTCCAAAAATTCTTTACATTTGAGTGCTACCTATCTGTTCATTTACAAACTATAAGAGTTGAAAAAAAAATTAACGTTTATGTTCACGTAATTTATTATAAATACATACGTCGAACTATTCCATACTATACATCAATACACATTGATCAGCCAAGAAATTAGCGATTGTTTGTGAGCCAACCAACTGACTTTGGGAAATATCGGCGAAGTTTGCTCTTTCCGAGAGCAGAAATATCGGCATGAGCTCAACTTTTCAACGTGACACGTGCCGAAAACGAGGACGGTTTCCGATTAGCTGTTACAGTTTTCCGCTCTGTCTGTCAGGCGTGATCGGCGTGCATGTGAACCACAGGCATACGCATAAGGCCCCGAATGGACCGTTGACGCCGGTCAACAACTGACCATCTTGCGGTCTGCACAATATTACTGTTATGCTGATAGCGCAAGCGCCTATATGGCGTATAAAAAAAACTTTCCCTAACGATTTAAGTGATTATAATATTCACACACACTGTCAGCGATAATTTAATTACCCTAAATCAATTATCTGACCGGGTCCTAGTATCATTCTAATAACGCGTTCAGAAACAGAATTTTAACTAAGATTTTTTATTGATTTGCAGTTAATTAAACTGGCTGCCGACACTAGACGTCCTTAACGGTTTTAAATGAAACCAAGGCCCAGAAAAATTCACAGCCCTATTACACGCCACTTTTCGTATTTTGTTAGGACAAATCTCAATTGGCACCATTTAATCTTCATCGGCAGCACTTAGTTTATGACGATGTGACGACTTGCATTCGTAGTAATAAATTACATTTTACACATATTTCAGTTCCAGTAGAATTTTTTTTTTGCTCAGAACTGCAGTTGCAACAATAAAAGAAGTAAAAAAAAACTTAACTACTTAGAAAAAATTTTTTTTAACATGATGGGAAGAAAAATTAAAAACACTAACAAACATGGCTGAAAACCTACTTTATGTGAAAACAAGTTAAAATCACAGGAATGCAATGATATTTTTATCACACTTCGATATGTCCAACAACTAGCGGCATTACGAACTTTGCTAATAAGAGTTCCTAACTAGGGCACGGAACACATGCTGCGACACAAGGGTCGTCGTACAGAATTTTATTGCCGCTAACCTTAATTAACGGCGTTGGGTTGCACTACAACGGCGTCACGTGAATCTCAGAGATGGAGAGATTTAGAGCAGACACTGGATGCTGCGCAGGGACGTCTCGGTTTTGCGTCGACTAATTACTTCACATACATTATTTAAACTTACCTTCTTGCGTACTGCTGACTACATTCAGAAACTTACAGCAAAGCAGTTCAGAGGTTTTAAGTTCAATCCCAACAAGGTCACAGGCTTCAAAAAACAAAACGCACAAAATATTGTACAGAAAAAAAATATTGACGCACTGAAAGTCTGCTAAGTTTCTGCCCTACGNAAAGTTCAATCCCAACAAGGTCACAGGCTTCAAAAAAACAAAACGCACAAAATATTGTACAGAAAAAAAATATTGACGCACTGAAAGTCTGCTAAGTTTCTGCCCTACGGTATCTTGGCAAACAATATTCTGCAGGTATAGACATCATGTTTATTCATTGGAAATTCGGTGAACTATAGGAGTTTTGCTCCCCACGACTTGACAATTGTGCAACAAAGACGCAATATAACTGAAAAAAAATCTACGAAGTGTGTTTACTACTATACTTCCACTTCTGCGTTTTTATAAGAACGCAATAAATTAAAAACTATCTCATAGAGACTAATATAAACATCTGCCAGGTAACGGCGATTCTTGCTGATCAGTAAGTGCTATTTCAAGATTCCCTCATTAGGACTTGCAAGTCCTTGTTGACNTTACGAAGTGTGTTTACTACTATAGTTCCACTTCTGCGTTTTTATAAGAACGCAATAAATTAAAAACTATCTCATAGAGACTAATATAAACATCTGACAGGTAACGGCGATTCTTGCTGATCAGTAAGTGCTATTTCAAGATTCCCTCATTAGGACTTGCAAGTCCTTGACATTTCTAGTGCTACTGGTCGAGGTTTCTAAAAGATTTCGAGTATTTCGTATTTCATCCCGCTTCTCTTAACAGTCTATCACAGCTGAGAAGAATGCGTACATTATGCAAGGTTATCCTGAACTCTAGTGCAAACTTTATTTATTTTACTACGCGTAAGTCTTGCATGGAAAAAATTAAGGTCTGTGACTTTTTGCATTAACCACAAAATTTACATATTTTGAAATACACAAAAAAATTATTAGAACTTAATATGCAAGTACTTTTACGCACATAAAATACATTATACATTAAGTATTCTATGTGGTAATGAAGACGTTCATATTTTCAACCTATCTTTCAAAAAAATAAAATATTAACTTGCCATGAAATGGCGTTACGGTTTTGTAATTACAAGTTAAAAATATAACAAATACAAGAGTTTTGGAGTATTTGCAGCAACGAGAACAAATTTTCATTTATATATGCGTTTGGTCACAATAGCGAAAAAACTAGTACTCGTACAAGTGTCTTTTTTCCTGAGAAATCGTTTAAGTTTCCGCAAATAATTCAGTCAGCCATTAACATTTGTTTAGAAACGCTGAAACACTGACTTGCCTAGTTAAGCGTTTCGTCCATATCAATACAGAGTTTTCTTACTTTTAGATACAATTTTACAACTGAATCACGTAACTTAACGTCGTCAAGGTTGGAAGGATCAACGGGCTTGAGAAGTCGCCGAGTACCGTTTCCAACATTTTATAAATAACTACTTTTAATTCCAAATTTTTAAGGGCGTGTCTCTTCCTTAATAATCACGTTGGGTCACAGCTCTTAGTTTTACTACTCCATTTTCCATATCTAACCACGTCGCACAGTTTGTAAATGGAGTCCACGATAACGCTTTATATCTCTTTGTGACGTGTGGTTTTGTATATGGTTGAAAAAATCTTATTGAACAATTAAGTGAAAATTATTCTTATAAGACTTTGAATAAATAAATAGGCCCTACATTATACTCTGTCAAGATCAGTATACTACTAGATTTCACCATTTTTTGTACGAATGCAACAAATTTATCATTAGGTTTCTGGCTCCCCCTATCACTTATCCAG